>WOVY01011093.1:0-195858 GCA_013436015.1 Rhipicephalus annulatus | reverse complement strand
TCTATATATATATATATATATATATATATATATATATATATATATATATATATATATATATATATAGGCGAGAAATAAATCCAATGGTTCCGGTAGGAAATGCAGTCGAAAAAAGGAAGACGACAAACGTACGAAACGCAGTTTTTTCTAACGTTTCGGCAGGTGGGCCTGCCTTCGTCGGAGTAAATGATGAGAGGCCGCGCAGGGCCTATTTGGGCGGCTGGCTCCAGTATCACGAGCATGCGTCATTTTTTCGATTTTCATGCTAAGTTGCAGATCAAGAATACAAGTGAATCGATAGATGTGATTGTATGAAATACTCGTGACATTTCACAATAGTCATATGGCATATCTTACATACATGGTAAATTGTGTGCATCGAAGCAGGTTTATAAGACAGCACTAAAAAATAAAAAATAAAATAAAATCAAATTGGATGAATAGAAACACGCGCTGCGCAGATTCATACAGGGTACCAAAGGACACATAATTCTTGCATGAGAACACAAATCTCTAAGGATAATCTATGAAATGAGCAAAATAAGAAATGAATAAACAGAAAATTGAAAAGGCAAAGTTGATAAAAAATTGATAAAAAATAAAAAATATATAATAACTCAATACAAGAATTTTCAAAGGTATGCATGACATAGACAGGAGACAATGTGTACGCAATAATACGAAAATAGCTGAACAAGCACGGCAGACATCCACCAGTCATTGTTAAGTGTATCAACGAACTAAGGCAACATGCTAGTAAGTGTTCCCGGGCTTTCGTTCAATCCATTTGAGAGAGTTTGGAATTTATGAATAAGGAATGACTCTCTAATTTCGCGATCATGGTGTGTCTTGAAACCTGATTCAATTATTGTGGCTTGGATGTTACTGAAGGAATGACCTGTGTCGGTGACATGTCTTGAAATTGGTAAGTGAGGAAGGGCATGTACATGAGCTCTATGATTGTTGAATCGGTACCTAAAAGCAGTTTCAGTCTGACCGAGATACTGTAGATGACAAATTGAGCACTCCAGCAGATAAATGGCGTTCTGTGTGTCACAATCGAAATTGCCTCTGATATTTATTTTGAAATCAGTCGCTGTGCTGGTGACACAGGTTGTCGTAGTCATGTGAGCGCACACTTTGCAGCGAGGTTTTTTACAAGGATGGCAACCAACCAGTTGAGTGTTATCATCACATTTGGTTTTAGACGAAGTTAACAAATCGCGTAGATTTTTGCCTCGTCTGTATACAACTCGTGGTGGTTGTGGAAAGGCTCTTGTAAGGCGTTCACTCTGCTGAAGGATGTTGTGGTGTTTTCGGAGAATACTTGTGACATTAGGCGCCGATGCATTGTGTGTTAAAACTAGGTTTACTTCTGAATGACTATTAAGATTTTTCTTGGTTTTGCAGAGCGCTGTGCGTTCTAATGCGTCGGCCCGCCTCACCGCATCATCGATTAACATAGCTGGATATTTCTGTTTAAGTAGAGCACTGCGTAGTTCTGTACAGTTGGCGTTAAAGTCGGACTGTTCGGAGCAAATTCGCTTAAAGCGTAACGCCTGGCTATATGGTATGCTCAATTTGCAATCCCTCTTGTGGCTACTTTCAAAATGTAAGTACCGGTGCCTGTCAGTGGGCTTGCGGTACAGTTTTGTGGTCAATTGCGTACCATGGATACATACTGTAACATCGAGGAAGTCAATGGTGCTTGGTGAGTAGAAGTGTGAAAAGGATATGGAGGGATGCACATTGTTAAAAGCGGAAATAAAAGACAAAGTGTCGCTTCTCCGTGTGGCCAAATTATGAAAATGTCGTCAATGAATCTCTTGTAGTAAAAGGGCTTCAACGAACGACTCGACAGGAAGTTGTTCTCGAGGATTCCCATGAAAATATTTGCGTAATTGGGCCCTATTTTTGTACCCATAGACGTACCGCTGACTTGGACATAATGCACTCCATTAAACTCAAGTTATTGTATTGTAAAATCATTTGCAACAGTATAGCCAAAGTGGAGCTATCAATTGGCTTATCAAGAGTGGAGTGATCATAAGCCTCAGTCACGGCGCGTATCCCATCCAGGTGAGGTATGTTCGTGTAAAGAGATGCAACATCGAGAGTAACAAGAAGAGCGTTGATAGGTACAGTAAGGTTGTTGATGTCTGACAGAAAGTGGGTCGTATCACGTAAAAATGATTGGAACGTGGGAGGTATCTGGCTGATCAGGCTATCAACGTAACGCGATAAGCTTTCTGTTACGGTGCCTATGCCGGAAACAATTGGGCGACCAGGGTTATTTTGTTTATGAATTTTTGGTAACAGGTAGAATCTACCCGCGACTGGATCAAGAGGAATCAGGGAAGTTGCCTTATCACTTATTTTTTTATCCTTATCAGTGCTTTGATTGTGCTACCTAACGTTTCTTTATATTGCGCGGTCGGATCAGCATCGAGTCGTTTGTAAAACGAACTGTTATTTAACTGGTTGTCAGCTTCAGCGATATATTTAATTGTGTCCATAACCACGACGGCGCCACCCTTGTCCGCAGGTTTGATTGTGATATCAGTCCGTTCACATAGATCTGCCATAGCTTTCAGTTCTAGATTCGATAGGTTTTTCCGAAAAGAACGTCGCTTGTTATAAGCTTCAATGATATCTCGCGTGACCGCTTTAATAAATATGTCAAGGTGTTTTGTCTCGTTGAGACGCAGGTGTCCAGCGTTTAAGCGACGGTAAAGCTGTTGGATTATCGGCCGGAGTCACTTGATCGAAGAAGTATTCATGCAATCTCATATTCCGTGCGAAGTTATCTAAATCTTTATACAACTGGAATTCATTGTAGCTGCCATTTGCAGGACAGAAACTTAAACCACGAGATAAAAGGCTTACTTGTTCTTTGGATAAAGTGGCGCTTGAAATATTGACAATGTTATCGGGAACAGGGGTGCGCGTGATTTCCCGGATTGGGGGTAGGGGCGTTGAAATGGGGCGTGTTACACCGTCTCTAAGCAACTTCTTGCTTTTATGTGTATCGAGTACGTAGCGTTTCTTTTGTTCATACGTGTTTAAAGACGATGATTCCTCGGGAGATAGGCTATACTGATTGAGCAATTGTTGCTCCCTGTTTATCAAGGATTTCAGCGAAGACCGGTAGTGGTTTAACACAATGCCTACTAGCTGAAGTGAAGCATTCTTTAGTGTTTCACGCCATTTCTTTGCATTGCACTCAGATAACTCTGATGTGGCAGGCTGCAGACAGAGACTTAAACCCCTAGGTGGAATAGACGCCACTAAATACGCTTCTAGAGTGGACACATGTAGCTCATAACGTATACGTTTTTCTACAGATTTTCTAATTTTTTGAAATTCTTTAGAACACTTCCAAGGCGCATCGTTGGACAACGAGCGCTGTAGTCAATTATTAGGTTTTCTCTTTAAAACGTCCGAGTATTGCTTTCGAAGAGGGGTACCTGAATCCCGTAGAAGGAGTGGCCGCTTTTCCTGGGGCTTGCAGGGTAGACTCAGCTGGCGCCGTGTTTTTTTTGGGCAGCGGAGGAGTGGTCTTTCTTGTTGCGGGACGCGCAAGCACGACCAGAAGCTTGCTGCTTGGTAGAAGTTGTAGACTTCAAATCGGCGAGCATGGTGCTGGTTCTTGACTCTGCCATAGACGGCTTGATGCCAGAAGAGCGAGTATTGGTACTCAGATTGTTATTCTTTGATTGCCTTGTGTCACGTTGCGTTTTTCGTGTATTCACGGCCTTCGATGTGGTCTGGTGGCTGATTCGCGTAGTCTGCCCACGAACGCACTCGGGCGAGAAGAAACACAGTCACTCCAACTCGTTGAACTCGCCTCACCCGGGGAGTCGAAGCACAGCTGCCTGATGTGACTTGACATCAACGCGACGCCCTCAAAGCTCACGTGCAGTCCATCAGCGGCCAGTACTCGCCCGGGTGGTAGCCACTCGAACATGTGGTCCAAAATAGACAAATGACTAAAGCCTTTGCAGAAACTTCGCAATAGGCTGTTGAAGTGGCTTGCCTCTCGGTTGAAACAGTGAACGAACACTGTGTTGTTGTTTCTTCGACGTCGATTCGTGGCTCGTGGCAGGACAAGCGTGGCGTATACATGGCTTATTTCTGGACGCTCTTCGTGAATTACGTCAAGGAGGGTGTCGATAACAACGGAACGTTGCTAGCCCACTTTTTCTTGTCAGGTCGTTGCTCCCGACATGAAGAACCAGAGTTCTTGTCGAGGAAGGAACTAGGTCGAGCAGTGACTCAACATCACTTATAAATGCACCCGGCTGTGTTACGAATGCCGGAGTTCCTTGCAGCAGAGGGTCGAAGTACTGGAACAAGTACTTGGTCTGTGAATCGCCCAACACCGTTGTAGATATTGGGACCTTCGGATATTTCCAGATAGTGCGTTTCGACGTTGTCTGCCGGATTTCCATAGCAGGGTAATAGGCGAGAAATAAATCCAATGGTTCCGGTAGGAAATGCAGTCGAAAAAAGGAAGACGACAAACGTACGAAACGCAGTTTTTTCTAACGTTTCGGCAGGTGGGCCTGCCTTCGTCGGAGTAAATGATGAGAGGCCGCGCAGGGCCTATTTGGGCGGCTGGCTCCAGTATCACGAGCATGCGTCATTTTTCGATTTTCATGCTAAGTTGCAGATCAAGAATACAAGTGAATCGATAGATGTGATTGTATGAAATACTCGTGACATTTCACAATAGTCATATGGCATATCTTACATACATGGTAAATTGTGTGCATCGAAGCAGGTTTATAAGACAGCACTAAAAAATAAAAAATAAAATAAAATAAAATTGGATGAATAGAAACACGCGCTGCGCAGATTCATACAGGGTACCAAAGGACACATAATTCTTGCATGAGAACACAAATCTCTAAGGATAATCTATGAAATGAGCAAAATAAGAAATGAATAAACAGAAAATTGAAAAGGCAAAGTTGATAAAAAATTGATAAAAAATAAAAAATATATAATAACTCAATACAAGAATTTTCAAAGGTATGCATGACATAGACAGGAGACAATGTGTACGCAATAATACGAAAATAGCTGAACAAGCACGGCAGACATCCACCAGTCATTGTTAAGTGTATCAACGAACTAAGGCAACATGCTAGTAAGTGTTCCCGGGCTTTCGTTCAATCCATTTGAGAGAGTTTGGAATTTATGAATAAGGAATGACTCTCTAATTTCGCGATCATGGTGTGTCTTGAAACCTGATTCAATTATTGTGGCTTGGATGTTACTGAAGGAATGACCTGTGTCGGTGACATGTCTTGAAATTGGTAAGTGAGGAAGGGCATGTACATGAGCTCTATGATTGTTGAATCGGTACCTAAAAGCAGTTTCAGTCTGACCGAGATACTGTAGATGACAAATTGAGCACTCCAGCAGAAAAATGGCGTTCTGTGTGTCACAATCGAAATTGCCTCTGATATTTATTTTGAAATCAGTCGCTGTGCATATATATATATATATATATATATATATATATATATCAGTTATATATATATATATCAGTCGCTGTGTATATATGTATATATATATATATATATATACATATATTTCGTTTTAGACACCTATATAAAAGGCGCTTTACCTCGGCAATAGCTTTGTTTCAATTATATAGTCAAAATACCGCAGAAGTGGCATCCCTGTGGCTATAACCAAATTTGATGCTGCCAAACGATAAAATTACTGCCACATATAACTCTAATCCTAATTTTTCAAGTGAAGTTACCAGGTATCTTTTCTGCGGATAAGAATATCGACGACAGATTAAAAAGAAATGATCTATCGTTTTTCTATTCTATCGTTCTATCCTTTTTTCGAATTTTGGCTTTTTTTCTAATATATATATAATATTGCAGTCAAAAATTTCTTTGTGTCTGTAAAACCTTAGGCCTCTTACTTAAAAATTCTGCTGCCCGGTTCGTGGTCGATCTCTTTTTGTGGGTGTGCGCCAGAATAATAAGGATAATCATCATCATAATCATCATTAAACATGGCGTATGAGCCAGGCCACGTGTCGCAGTCAACATAGCGTCCCACAGTCCAAGGAATGAAAACCTGGCAACCACTTCACCAACCGACCATCATAACCGAGTCGTCAGCCAGACGCAGTGACACACAAATGCACCCCCAACTCCACATCATGACCAGCATTATGACAGCACCATGTACTGACAATCCCATCTCGAAATACACCGGAATAGCAGATGATGGGCCTGTACAAGGCTGGTTCAACCTATTCGAACTCCCCGCTACCGCTGTATCTTGGTCGGAACGGGAGAGAGTCACAAACTTTAGCGACTGCGTAAGCGGTCAGACATTTATATTTTACCTCCCTCACATATTCGAGAACTGTGAATCATGGTGAAAAATCAAGGAGAAAATGATAATCCGATTTGTAGATTGCATTGGCTACGATGAAGACTCACTTGAAACCCGCTGTCTGAACGCAATCGATCTCAGTTGTCACAACCTCCAGCAGTCATCACGCTTTGGAACACCTAAACTGGGCCTGTTATTCTCATTCCCTCAAAACGAATCAAAACATCTGCTGACTGAAAGACATCCAGGTATGTTTTAAAGAAGGGTTATTCTTCCAACACGTTTTGATACGACAGAAAATTTGACTTTTATGTCATTAGTGCACCATAGGACTCGTGTTACGGAATCACCCCGTGCGCTGTGGTCCCGGTCTCGTACACTTGGCCGCCCACCTGCTCTTCCGTCACTTGACCCTTTGGTTGCTGACATCGCCCACCTCATGCATAAAACGCTCACTACGGCCGGAATAGAGCAGATGTATTCGGAGGGTACTAGAGTGAGCCCAGACTCTACAGATTACGCATTACAGATTATAATACAGATTCACGCATTAGATAAGCTAAGATCTTCAGTTGCGTACAAGGATCGACATTTACAAGCAATATCTGACCAAGTCACGCCTGTCCCAGTGTCGCTGTCTTATGTACACCCAATTGAGAGTCCAAACAATACAGGAGGCTCAGAATCATCACCTCTAAGGCATTGTCGTGAACGAAAAACGTCCGTTAAGAACGGCGTTGCAAAAGCCTTTGCAGATCTTACTGTTACATCTAGCCCACAACCTTCTTTGCCTGACAAGAATCACGAGGCATCAACGAGTACCGACTAATTACTTGTCACATCAAGATGGAAAGAAAGCAGGCTCATGTTAATAAAGGAAAACTACCTCGTCAGATTCCGCATCTACACCAGTTACATCAACTAGCACAACGACGAACTAAAATGACATCACTAGCACAGTTACGACTTAAGGAAGGCCGTCAGAAACGACACCAACTAAAAGAAGGACAAAGTCAACATCCCAGCTATCTTCGCAGAAAGAAACGTCAAGGAAGTTTTTTACACCAGATATCCAAACATCGTCTACCATGCGATCAACGGTGCCTACGCCACGGAAAACTACGAAATAGACTGAAGGACGTCCAACCTCGTTCGTTCTTCGCAGCTGCTGAAGCAGTATCATGGTCAGTGCAGTTGTGCAGCACAAGGCTGTCTTCTTCAGAACGACACAGTCAGCCTCGCCCACCAGAACTCCTGCGTTAACCGGAATGCTGCTCTCAACCCAGTAGTCTTTGAAAGTTTAAGGAACTCTCCTGGAGCATAGAACCAATTGTGAATTTAGAGAATTGTGACTTTTAAAACTCTCTTTTTCTACTTTTTCTTGTTCGTAATTCATGCCTTTTTTCGGGGGGAGGGAAAATCATGCGACGTATGAAGCGATGGTTGGTGGAGGCGGAGAAGGAAGGAGTGCTTTAGAATAAACATGGTGTATGGGCCAGGCCACGTCTCCGACACCCCGGACAAAGAGAACGGAGGAGTCCGAGTATCCAACGCCTAGCCGGAGCAGAACGTCCTCAAGATCTAGGCCCTAGGACTATAGGATTCTATTAGCCATAGTCTTCAGGCAGGGAATACCCGCGTTCTGCGTGGCCGGTGGCTTTCCGCACGCCAGATGCGTAAATAAATGTTGTTTCTATCTCTCTCGCAGTCTTAATAGCATCGTCACACACACACACCACGGATTATATATATATATATATATATATATATATATATATATATATATATATATATATATATATATATACTTGGACGTGTCATCATCATTTCTATAATTTACTCATCTGTAGATATCATCATCAGTGTGTGCCAGCTCGAGCTCGTCTCGAATAAAGCACTTCCTTTTAAGTGGTGGACGGTGCTTCTCGATCCCCAAGTCCTCTCGCACGTTACCACTGGAGCTCCACTCGGGTAGTCGTCTAGTACCACCTGCCATGGCAGTGCAAGACAATCCTGGTCCATCCTTCACCACTAGCCCAGTGCAGCCTCCACCGTCCACAGCCACCAGCGTCATCTGCCAGTATTCTCGGTTCTCAGAGGGGATGTCGTTGAAGAATGGCTACACACCTACGAACTCGTCAGCAAGTTGAGCAGGTGGGATACTCTACAGAAATTACGTACGGTCCCTTTCTACCTAGCTGATGTTGCCAAAACCTGGTTTTGGAACCACCTCCAAGATCTTCCCAACTGGGACACGTTCGCACGCCAGCTACGTCAGATTTTCGGTTCCCCCAGTGTTCGCGCTGAAGCAGCAACGAAGAAGCTTGCTGAACGCATTCAACTGGCGGGTGAATAATACACCTCGTACATTTAGAACGTTCTTGCCTTGTGCAAGCGTGTACACTGATCTATGCCTCAAAGTGACCAAATACGCCATATTATCAAAGTCATATTTACTGTCGCATTCAACGCCCTCGCGTCGCAAAATCCTGCCATGACACAAAATGTCATCACCGTTTGCCAGAGACTAGAAGAAATTCAGTCTCTTCGTCTCGACGTTGATGCCTCGAACACTCGTATTCCTGCGGCCCTCGACATCCGTGCCCTGGTCCGCGACATCGTTCGTGAGGAGCTTCATGGGCGCTGCTCGGCCTGCGCTCCACAATCAACTTTAACTTCAACTCCAACCAGCTTGCGGGGCATCATTAGGCAAGATACTGCACCACATCCACCATGTTCTGCCGAATCCAGACATCGTCTGGTATCAACGTACGCAAAAGTTTCGGCGCTCTCAGCACCCACCACTATCCCAGCGGCTACACCAGGTGGCCATGTACCTGTGGTGTCAGTGTCACCACCGATGCGCCCCCAGCCGTATTACAACATGCCGCCTCCTCCTCACCCAATCTGTTATTATTGCAGCTACAGGGGTCACATATCTCGCTTTTTCCGAAGGCGTCAACGGGACGAACAACATCGCTACGCTACAAAGGAACGCGGACGCTTCAGTCCACTCATGAACTACCAGCGCACGTCTTATCGGTCTTCCTTTCAGCGTTCACCCTCTCCACCTTACAGTATGGGCCTGCCTGTGAACTCCCGTGAGTCTCGCCGCCGCTCACCATCTCCCAATCGCCGTTCCGTGTCGCCTCTGCGACCTGCCTTTAATGTTCTAAATGCCCCCTCGGAAAACGCCCCAATGCAGTTTTAGTAGGGGAAACTGCATCAACCGGACAGGCAGCCATTCCTCCAGACAGACCATTGAACTTGTGAACAGTGTTAGTAGAAGGTATACGCATCGAAGCTCTAGTGGATACTGGCGCTGCTATTTCGATTATTCGCTGTGATCTTTGCTCCTGTCTCCACAAAGTCACACCTTACTTGAGCCCGTCTCTTCGTGCTGCGACGAACGTCATAACTCGCCACTTTTCTTCTTATTTACATTACATTGGTTCTAATAACTTTTAGGGGCGAAGCTCCTTAGGGCGTGGGCTGTGCGTCCCCTGTAGCCTGTATGTAGCCACCTCTAGTTTAGTTCTTGCAGTGTTCACTAGATGGCGGTACCGTCCCCTGTATGTAGCCACCTCTAGTTTAGTTCTTGCAGTGTTCACTAGATGGCGGTACCGTCTCCTGTATGTAGCCACCTCTCGTTTAGTCCTTGTAGTGTTTACTAGATGGTGGTACTTGTAGCTGATGATGAAAAGATGCAAGATGTTTTAAACTAGAAAGCGGTACTTGTAGCTGATGAAAGACGCGAGATCTTATAAAAGAGGAATGATGTCACATATGGCGCGTGTCATTGGTTGAAGGCAATCGTTCGATTTAGTGCGGCGACGTACGCTAGGGGGAGCGATGTAATAAAATCGAGTAAGCAAAATGTACAGAGGATTCATGGTTTACCAGGTTTACCGCCGGAGCTTCGCCCACTCATCATCATTCACTTCGAGGATATGGCAGAATTTTTTCTATACAATCTTTGGCATCATTGTCTGTTAGATGTCATTATCATTGTGTCAAAACACGGAAAACCGAGCCCTTAGGTATACACTTCTTTCCCTTAATCATTAACGAGGGTCTCGTATTGGCAGACGTCGTGCCGTGAGGTTGTATACGAGGGACTATTGGTCAGCTGCCCACTCGTAATAAGTTCACGTGCTACGTGAAACCACACAGACTCATAAAAGGGTGCTCTACACTCGCCGCTGTGGCTACAGATGGCGCTGACTGAAACTTCAACGTTGAAATTGACATATAAACCCAATAAAGTGGCTAGAGGGATAGCCGTCATGATAGCTCAGTGGCTAGAGCAACGAACGCGTAATTCTAAAGTCGTAGGTTCGATTCCTGCTCACGGCAAGTTATTCTTTCAGCCACTTTTCTTATTATTTACATTACATTCGTTCAATAACTTCCCCTATACATTCCTTGGCATTAATGTCTGTTAGATCTCATTAATATTTTGTCAAAACACGGAAAAACGAGCCCTTAGGTATAAACTTCTTTCCCTTATATATATATATATATATATATATATATATATATATATATATATGTATATATA
The DNA here is from genome assembly GCA_013436015.1 of Rhipicephalus annulatus. Taxonomy (NCBI): domain Eukaryota; kingdom Metazoa; phylum Arthropoda; class Arachnida; order Ixodida; family Ixodidae; genus Rhipicephalus; species Rhipicephalus annulatus. Next base: position 184,928 of record WOVY01011093.1, on the reverse strand, counting down.
TAACCACTGGCGTACTGTCAATGGAATTGAAGGAAACATTTTCGAACAAAGCTTGTTTGTCTCACTTGAAGGCATAAAGCTCGAAAATGAGACAACTAGTTTCACGAAAAGGTTTCTGTCTTATTGGTTTACTTGTTTATTGATATTACAAGAAGAAACAGAAGCTCGCATATATGGCCCCTGTAAGTTATTATCCTTTGTTGCATAACCTTGAGGCCACGTGTTCTGCAAATGTAGCCATTCCTGCTAAGCGAAACCTATGGAGACAAATGATATATTTTCGCATCAGTGAATACAGTTCATGGCGGCGAAAGTGTCTGCCAAGCCGCACGTTCATTATTTCCAAATTTCTATTTAATCCTGTGGTGATCGTTTTCTACTTTATTCCTTTCAAAATAAATCTTTTTTTTATATTAACTGCCAGTTTCATGAAAAAATCACAGCCTATTCACGGAGTGAATGATGATGAGTGGGGCGAAGCGTCCGTCAGTCCGTTCTTTTTTGCTTACGTCCGCCCGTTCATCCGTGCGTCTGTTGTGTGTCCATACCTGTTTTCGTCCATCCGTGAGTTCATCCGTCCATGCGTCCGTCTATCCATTCGTCTGTGAGTGCGTCCCTACGTCCGTCCATGCATCTGACTGTCTGTCCGCGTCCATCCATTCTTCCGCGTACTTGTCTGTCGGTCCGTACATGCGTCGTCCGTCCATCTAGTGAACTCTCCAAGTACCGCCATCTCGCTTTTATTCATCATACATTAATCATATAGAAGTACCGCCATGCAGGGGACATTGCAGGGACTAAACGAGAGGTGGCACGGCCGGACTAGAGGAGCAGCACGCGCACTCTCTTGCGCCCTGCGCTTCGTGTATCGTCGCCACCTTTCACCATCGCTAGTTAATGGCACTGCAGCCCAACCTGCTAAACTTTTCTAAAGCCAAGGAGGTTACGCCCAGGGAGTGCAACGTGGCAACCTTTTTTGGGCAGATAGTGTTCAAAGTGCGTTCTTTTGTTACTAGTTTTTTTTTAATAAGCATCAAATTCAAGGCAAATATAATTAGAGATTAAGCCACCGATACTTGTCTCTGTAGGTTATTTCTTTAGAAACAACTCTTTATTTATTTATAAATAACGTGCACGGGTTTCCTCCTTAATTCAAATGTTTGCACGCGTGCCACACTTCTAGCGTGACCGAGGAGGTGGCTACCTACTACTACTACTACTACTACTACGACTACTACTACTACTACTACTTATACTACTACTACTACACTACTGCTGCTGCTGTTTCTGCTGCTACTACTACTACATAAATCGCGGACGCACGGCTCACAGCATAAGGAGCTTCGCCCCTAAAATCTCCCGACCTGTGTGGGAGCAATATATCGAGGAAAAAGTGAGCAAGCAAACTTCTCCCACCATCCAGCCACACTGCAATGTCTGGGACAATCTTAGGGGGTGGTTTTGGTGAAGTGCATAGGAACTGTAGTTTTCGCTACCATCACGGGTACCGTCGACTTCGCCTGACCCCAAAGAAGGAAACGCCGGACAAATGCCCGTGAAAAGACTGTATGTAGTGCGACCTTTGTGATGCCGCTGCATGTCGTGCGAACGCCTGCGCAACCGATACAACTGTATGCTAGTCGCGATGAAGCAGGGCGGGTACTCGTACGCGGCCAGACACAGGAAAAACGTATCACGAGCAACGCTGCAGCTCAACGCACATTCCATCGCGTTCACTACATTTCGTGTAGTACCTAAATGTCTCACGCATACTTCGTGTAACAGTCCCTCGTGTTGCTATCGCAATCATTGCTCGGCTTTGTGCTGAAACTGTGACCTCTTTTTTTTCTCGTTGGTTTTCCTTTCTTGGTAACCACTCAATTTTTTTTTCGTGATGAAGGGCCAACACACCTGGAGGCAAACGTAGTCTGCGGTGAAATTTGAATTTGGCTCGAGGGGTGAAAGAAGGATTTTCTGCTAACCGCAAGAAGTATCTTTCCGGCTCGTATCTTGTCGCACCTTCTGCGCTGCGCACATGATGGGTCTTCTTCATCTGTGCTTAGGCCGCGCCGCTCGGCAGCGTGGTACTGCGTGTTCACTTGTAAACGAAACATTTCAAATAGTGACCGTTTATGCTTGATATGGAACATGACATGGACGCAAACATACGCTTCAAGTTTCCTTATAATCAATATCACAATAAAGTCGACAGATTCTACGTATCTTGAATTAAAGAAGCGTGTTCACTTCATCTTCAAAGGGTTGGTATGAGTGAAAAAAAAAGAAGAAGGTGGAAGCTTCGTTGCAGTTTGATTTTAGTCCCACCAGAAACGCAGCATTCGAATAAAAAGCAGCAAGACATGACCATAATTTAGAGTTATTTTTCGGTACCAAAAATAGCCAGAAATCATCAAAAGCACGCGAAAACAAGTGCTCTTTATGAATACGTATAGTTTGCAAAAAAGACACGGTGGGATAGGCAAAATGGAAGCTTCCATTGAAAAATCCATAAACAGGCGTTGTTTCGACAGGCAGTCTCGTCTTCCTCATAGCCACAACAGAGAAGTTCTGTTCTAGCCTTGAGGACGACAAGTTTGCTTGTCGGAACGGTGGCTCAAGCACATTACCCATGTTTACGAATTTGTTTTATAGCTTTCAAAATCATTCTCTCTGCTGTTCATGATGAGTATACGGGACGTCATTCGAACAATCAGAAAATGATTTCGCTAACACTAGATATTTCAAATGACGCCATATTAGTCCTTAAGAAAAATGAGAAATTAGTCCTTAAGAAAATAAGAAAGACCTGCCATCTTTGAAACACATAATAAATGTTTTTTTAAACCAGGAGCAACCAAACGGCTTATGCCTGGGTACGAGCTTCGAAAGGCTACCCTGTTCCAAACGTGATCCAGTCATCACTCACGCTTGGTAAGTTGCAGAAGAGTGAAACTCCGTTCTTGTTACTAAGGTGGGGACACATGTCTTGCTGCTAGTTCAAGAAGAGTACTTTCAGCACAGGGTTAAAAATAGGGGTGTATAACGAATGAGAAGGACGTAAGACTTGTGCGTTGAAAACTTTGTGAAATGTTATGCTCATCAAGTATTAAGATGCACCTACATCAAGGGGGCAAGCAAGCGTTAGTGAAAAATAGATTGTACGGCAAGACGAGTTCTTTTAAGAATGATCCAACTGTCGTGCGTTTGAAGTGCTGTTAGTGCAAGTTACGCAGTCGCCGTTCCATAACATTCTGCTTGTTCTTTCGCACAACTGACTTTGGAGAAACACGCTTCCACAGTGACACTGGTACATTCAAAGAAATACATTTGCAACACCGAGTTTTGATGGGTTCGTAATTTAAGTCATAGGGCATAGTTTCAATGCACCCGAGAATCGGAAAAAGTTTGTTGAATATGAAAGGACGTAACTGAGCATTCTAAACAGGGCCCACGTGCTTTTGTTCCACTTGTACACATCGATGCAAGCATCTTTCCGCCAAATAACATAACGTATATCAGAATCTTCGGGCGTTTGTTTTTCCATACAAATATTTATTGAAAATATTGGTTGGAAATGTGCCAGTAAATAAGTGCGGCCTTAATGTACACGTTCGGAGTGTTACAACAACCCAAAAATTTAGTGCGCCATTGCCCCATCGCAACTTAGGGAAGTCGGCACATTGCTGCTCATTACATCCTTGTTGCGGCACTGAATGTTGGCTGGATGCACTGTAATGGAGTTAACAGCATTCGCCTAGGCTATAGTCGCCAGTACGCTGCTTATACTTCTAGATACTCTGAGGAAGTGTAAAGCAGCATTGTGTTTGATGCCATATTGATGTTAGCCCTTCAGAAGATGAACCCAATAAAAAAAAACTGTTGACAGACAGCCGCTGTTTGTCGTCGGTTCCTGACATATACTAGTCTGTTTTAATACTAAAATTTTCATGTTATGTAATTACCAACTCACCCAACAACTTTTTAAGCACAATTTTAATGTGCGCAATCAAACTGAAGCCTCATCGCTTTGCATTGTAAGCTATGCGGTTGCTCTCCTGGCAACCAATACACAAAAGTTCTCTTTCGTAAGTGCGCTTTACATTTTAGCTGTGTGTTCGTGGTTTGCCACGTGCCGTATATAGACAGTTATCCTAATACGAAACGGGCACCTGCTCAGTGAATACCCAAGGGTGCCGTACAAATAGTTATTAAAAGAAGCCGAGATGTACCTCAAAGCTTCGCTGTCGAACAGCTTTGCAGGACTTGGCGCCACCTGCGTTAATTTTAAATCCCAGTTTTTAAGCGCCCTTTGCAGTACTCAGCTGCGTCGCCACCACTGTTGACGTCGATGGCGTAACCTATACAGGTGATAAAAATAAAACCAAGAAGTAACCACTCGGCATCTAATGGTGTTTGAACTCGCGTCCTTTGCGTTGTAGTCGAGTGTTCTTCCACAGAGCCTTGCTGGTGCTTGAGGCTTTTTTACTTTATTTCTTACCAAAAAGGAAACCATTCCACTAACAGTTATAGTTGAAAATGAATAAACTTGCTTATTTAAATACAAGTCAAACGCAGGAATCAAGTATAGAGTGTCAGAACATTCATATATTTTTTCTATTTGAATCGCTTGCTCCAGCAAGGTGTTTTTGTTCATCGTGGGGGTTCAGCGTTTGTATTGATCTGTCTTGTAGTCGAGATACTATACAGACCAAGAATAAAAATAAAGTCGGGTAATAGTGTTTCGTGTTTTGTCGCTTCAAGGTACCCATAGGTTCCAGGGCTGAAATTAAAGTCCTTTCTCCCTGCTCGCTCTAGGTCACCCCCAAAAGCATCACAACACCTAATTAAACAATTTTGAACATTTTTTCGCTTTTTGCACAGTTTGCAGTTTAAGTTCACGAAGATACATATAAGTGCTGAAAGTAGGTGCTTGGAACAAATTCGCAAAAAAGAAAAAAAAAACCTACACAGGCGTCATTTCGGGCAAACCAATGCGTTCGGGTATGTAATACGGGGTCAGAAGAGTTAAACGCCAAGTGCACAACTAGCTTGTGGCTTAACACTTTCCGCCCACTACAAAGTGCTCAGACATAATTGTTCATGGTCATAAGCCACATGCGAAACCAACAAAATGACCTAACAGCTTACAGACGTACAGCGGGTACCTCAATTATATGCAGAAATACAAAGAATGCCGTACTGGATGTTTTACTACTTCACAAATAATAAACAGTATGACATGCTCCATAATAACGGAAGGTCACAACTTGAAACAGAGTTGGCCTTTAAAAAACAAGAAATTTCCCTCATAGTTCACATGAGTCCTTACCGGAACCACCGGTGAAAATTTCTCTATAACTTGCTTCATTCACGGAACATGTCGCGCAGCATGATAGGCTGAAATATTCTGTTATGTAAAATTTTAGCATAAGACCTCCTTCTGAATGCGGGACCTAATGTTTGACTGCATGAAATTTCTAAAGACAAAGAAAGGTGATGTAAATAACGAAGGCATGGCAACGCAGCAGAGAACACTAACCTTGTGACCATGGCACTCATTGAGCACCAGACGCCTGATTGACAAATGATTCTATTGTTTTTCATTACATCTGCAGACAGGAAGAAAATCGTAGAATTCCCAGTTGCATTCACCGAGTACGACAACTGTGAAATCCTGAGAGTGCCACATAGAAAAAATGGTAAGAACATCTAGATAAGCATAAAAGTTCAATGGGAAGATGATTTTTGCACGTGTTTGCTGTAAGAATGCATCAACATCTAAAAATTTGTTCGCAATTTTCGCTTTATTTTCAGGATGCGAACTGTGGGTGAAACAAGGTCAAGAGAATAAGATTGAGCCCCTTTGCTTCTTTGTATTTCATTTGCTGTGTGGGCCGTCAAAGTACGTTGTATACGACCCCGATTATTGTAATGGGAAATAAATGTCCTTGCTTACAAATAGTTTCAAGCATTTTTCATCGCTCACATGGTGAAACAATGTTTACTTTTTTTCTACCTGCGTCCATAAGCTACGTTAAACAATTACCTGCATAATTTAGAAACTAACAAACGATGTGTTTTTTTTTCCTATTTTAGCATACGTCCTCAAGAGGCTGCTCAAAACTTTCTGAGAATCCATATAACAAAAAGGATGAGTTTTTTTTACACGCACAACAAGCGTCTCAACCTATAAAATCAGTGAAATTGGGTAATTGAAACAAGCTATGGTCATAAAGAAATCTGTTTGCGACTTGTCTAGATTCACAAAAAAAAGAAACTAAGCTTTGAAAAATAGTTACAACGTTACCTATCAGGATTTTCTTTTTGAACCCTCAGCTGCAGGTGCCCGAGCTGTATTTCTGCAAAACCTGGCTATATGAATTTCGACGGCATGACACATAATCTGGTCTCATCAGATGTGGCGCGCAGGTGAACAAAACAAGCAGAGGCACCTCTCACCCTTGTCCATTGAACCTCTTGTTTGCAATTCTTTCTGATCAAGGGGACCTCAGTGAAAAAAAGCGGGAAGAAAGGGGTGAGGGGGCATTGAAGTGAAACCACAAATCCTCTACCTAATGGAAAACTCTGTCGAGTGCCTCTACATAGGACCCGGGTACTTCAAGATAGCAGTGTTCGGTTCAGAGCACTGCACGAGTTCTGCCCTACTCAAAGACTCCATGGGCTGGTCCAGGCCGGGTAAAGTATTCTCACGTTGTGCCCGGGCTTGAGGCGGATCCCAGGCTTGACCAGGTGGGATCTTAAGGATGTATTAAATATTTCGTAAAGTCAAAAATCGAGCCGACTCTAACCCATCAGCTCAAGCCCTGGTTCGAGTCTGTTCGGGCTTTGATTTTACGAAATTCTTGAGATTATTCGATGTACATTTTTCATAGATATATCTTCCACATATTTTTACCAGAACAAGCGAGTTTTTTTGGTTGAAATGCTATTTGGAGATGTTTATGAGGGACAAGTATTCTATTTTTTTGCTTCATTCGTAATGTTTACTTCATTGGTCGGCCATGGGTGAGCTGAAAGTTAATAAGGCTGGTGCTTGTATTGTTAACATAACACGGTTTTGTGCTTCGTAACTGCATCCGCTATTGTCTTCTATCTATAACGCTTTTGTATAACGCTTTATGTCTATAGCGCTTTTTTATATCTTGATAACGGGTTTTTTTACAGACTGTATATTTTGGACTTCCCAATGCATTTGACAGGGTTAAACATGTATTGCTTCTACACAAACTACCCGCACTGAACATTGACCCGGGAGTACTTGGATGGATAGAAAGTTTTCTTTTTTCCCGTTCTCAGTTTGTGGTTGCCAATGACTTCACATCTGATTTGGCTCCTGTCGTATCAGCTGTTCCTCAAGAGTCCGTCCTCGGTCCTCTTTTATTTTTAATCTACATTAATGATATACCCGACAACATTTCCGGTAAAAATTTGTTTATTCGCGGTTGACTGCGTTATATATCGCAAAATTACAGATGCCTCTGACGTAGCAACGCTTCAATCCGACTTGAATAACGTATATAAGTGGTGCCTCACATGGTTCATGGAACTCAACAATAACCAATGTAAACCGATGCGCATTTCTAGTTCTAACACAATCTGCTCTGCCTTTGCACTAAATACCTGCCCCCTTCAATCTGTTAGCACCTACCGTTATCTTGGCATTTATATTACCAACGACCTCTTTTGGAAGCACCACATACAATACATAACATCAAAAGCTAACCGCGCACTAGGATATTTGAAAAAAATTTTTGTTTGCACCTGTACAATTAAAACGACAGCTATATATAAGCTACGTCAGCCCCAAACTGGAATACGCGTCATCTATCTGGGATCCACATCAATTCACATTATTTAACGAAATAGAATCGCTACAAAATCGCGCTGTTCGTTTCTTCCTAAGTAATTATCGTTCTGTTAGTGTTTCATTAATGAAGAGTACACTCCATATTCCATTACTCTATATTCACAGAAAGAACTTGCGAATCTCATTATTTCATAAAATCTATCACCACAATCCTTTCCTTCGCTCACTTTGAATTCACCCGGCACCGTACCATTCTGCTCGCCGTGATCACGCGTACAAGGTCAGCGTACCTCATCACAACACCTTAGCATGTTCCCAATCATTCCTCCCTAAGACGTCAATAGATTGGAATAACCTACCTGCATCATTAGTAAGCATCACCGACCCCACGCGATTTAAGAATGCACTATTAAACTCAGAATCCTGAACTGTACGAATCGGCGTAAGTGTTATTCACTGTTTAGTGTATTCTTTGTGGCTCTAGTTCAGTTGTCTTGTAATAAAGTGCGCCTCTTGCATGCAAAACTTCATCACTATATTTATCTTCATGTTAAATGTGTTTACCTAATGCTTTAGTTATTTTGTTGTTCATCTGTATTTTCGCCCCTCCCCTCTATAATGTACAAATGTACCTTGAGGGTTTCACAAATAAATAAATCAATATTTTACTTCGAATATTCCACGAAGTTTTTAACTCATTCCACAAAGTCTTTACCGGAAAAAAACTAACTAGCTGAATTAAGAGGCCAGCGTCCTTTAGTAGGCCTGTGCATCCTCCTCGGACGTGGTTCCAATACCATAATTGTCTTCAAGGGTCTTCTTAAACTTGCTGGAAGGCCCGAAGTTGTGCTGGCATGCACGTCCGAGCTCAGCAATGCTTTCTTCAAGAGCAATTCTTTTTTGTGGCACCGGCACGAATGGCAGTGGCCATGTGACGGGACATGGGCATACACAGCCTGGTTTATCTGCCCACACTGTTAACTTCTGAGATTGCATCACATTACACCATGTAGAGTCTGAACTGTATGATACTTCTGCAACATCGTTACAATGGGCAGAAATAATGTAGGTGAAGTAAAGAAGATCTAAGGCACAGCATACTCACTTCAAAAAATATCTCCCTGGAAAAAACACAGCTTCCAATTCCATGCCAGATGTTGTCCCCTTACCTTGAACCATTTGTAACCAATGAGGTGGCGCCGAGAAACTTGCTCACGCCTTCACTACCCAACTGAAATGAATCCTGCAAATGGATCTAAATGTATTCGTTCTTCTCATGCCAGTCCTACCTGCGTATCCCAATTGGCACCTTTACCGGCGCAACATCGTTAACAAGGTATAGACCATTATATTATAACAAAAGAACAAAGTGCAGACCCCACTTGACATACACTGCTGAAACCTACAAAAGGAAGCTATTGGAGATAAATTTTATAGATTATACTGAAAATAGCATGGTGTTCAGAAACAATATAAATGAAATGTTGAGCGTGACAGTTATGTTTGTTCTTGAGATCCCTGCACAGACATCTGAAGTTCGCTTCAGTGGGTGAAGTATGACAACAAAGACTGTCATTGCGTTTATAATTTCCAAGGCAAATTTTGTGCACCCCGTCTGTTAGCGCAAGAAATTGAGGAAACTTTAGTGTGGTGGACATCTGGTTTGAATATATGATCTGGTTTTTCTTGCAATATTGTATTATGAAATGACCACCAAGCTGTGCCGCAAATGCTTATAGTGTAGATACTAGAAGTGGTGCAAAATGTCGAAACAACGGCAGGATTTTCTTCATTTAGGCTGTTCGAAAAAGTTCTCGTGGCACGTGTGTTTCGTTTTAATTTCAATTTGGGTTTATATGTTACAAAAAAAGGAGTGAATTTGAACTTTTACCTTCATTTATTTTTTGGTGGCAAGGCATCATGCTGAAGATAGGTGCCACATATCTAGAACGGTGCAGGGTTAGGTTTGTTGATAGAGGAGGCTTTTATTTCAGTACGCAGTGCCATAAAAACAACGTGAAAAGAGCGTTCTATTCTCTCTCTCCTGCCCTCCTAATACGCTCAATGTTGAATCTGAACTGGTGGTGCAAAGTCGTTTTCTCGCTACCATATATGCTACTGAACGCTAATGGCCATTCCAGCTGTACTTCTAGAAAAAAAAAAAAGCACTGTAGCGGATCTGCTAGTCGGGCTAGTTGGTGACTCTTTGTTGTAGCTATGGCCCTACGTACGTGGATCGAAAACAAAGCAATCTCGCAGAAAGGTACCAAACACCACCTGCTTTTTTAAGTAATACTACACGTTCTACTACTTGACCAGAGTAGAAAATAATCACACCAGCGGGATACTGTAACAACAATTAGGATTGAATTTAGGTATACGTACTCCGAGAGCACTACAAATTTATTGTCTTAATATCTAACTGGCATTCCGGAAGCTCAATTGACCAATATAGAAACAAATAGGGCACAAAAACTCTTTCGATGCATCCTTGTTCTACACACTTCTCGGCCCACTAGAAATGCTGCGTCTGGTAACTTCGATCTGCCCCCCACAAACAACGCGTATGGAGAGCGTCAGTTGCCGTTTATAGGGGCAAAAATATGGAACAGCTTGCTGACTGAAATAAAGAAAGCCCAAAATTTTAACACTTCTATAAAAATTTTTATCTAAGCTTGAATGATGAGAGCTAACTTTGCGATTTTTTTTTGTTTCTTGGCATGTCGCGTTGCAGTCACAGAAACATCATACGAGCTGGATGGTTATTTGGTGTGTGCAATTTTCAAAATGCGTGCCGCTGTTCTTGATTGTGAATCTTGTTGTGGCCTAGCAATGAATGTTGTATTTGTATTGCATTTGGAAATGCGGTTACTGGTATTGTTGACTATTTAATATATCTCTGAGTTGTCTTGTTTATGTTGTTATGTACACTTTATTGATTTGCTTGCGTTGGTGCACCTTTGGACACTATTGCGAATATAGATTTTATTGTCGTTTGGCACCAAAATCTCATGCTAAATAATGCTTGTAGTTGTACTGTAGAACACCCTGTGTTTCTGAGTGTTAGTTTTTTTATGTAACAGTAAGCCTGCATCATTGTATACATTTTCTTTTTGGAACCAGGGCTAGCCATTGCCTACGGCTCCAAGCAGTCTGATGATCTTTTGTATTGTATAATTTAACAAATAAAAAAATTTAAAGAAAGTATTGTGATAGTGACTGATGCTTTTGTTTGTGAAAAGAGAACATGTACGGGAATCGCATCATGCTCTCTATAGGTCGGACTTCTCAATTAGGCTACCAAAATTTATCGCTATTTACCGGGCATCAATACTGACATTAATTCTAGCAATGCATACATTGGTGCTTTAAAAGACTGCCTCTCTGTCTGTTCTGCCTTCTGTGCACCGAATTGATCAAATACTTCAGGGGCATTCAAATCGTTAATTCCAAGTAATTGCTAACAGCATTATGACAACATTAAAAGTCAATCAACTGATTTATCAAGCAGAGCTTCGTACATGCTACTCGGCAATCCACCACATTCATACTATCAATCAGGTGACATAAAAATGTTCAGAATATAGCCAACCACTATAGATAGCCTTCATAGATTACAAGAAGGTTCGGTAGAAATATCAGCAGTCATGCAGACACTGTGGAAACAGAATGCCGACGAAGCACATATAAACATTCTGGAAGAAATATAACATGGATCAACTGCAAATATTGTGTTCCGTAAAGAAAGCGACAGAATACCAATCAAGCAGGGTAGTCAAGAAGGGTAAACTTAAGGCCTCGTTTCCCTTGTTAGAAACAATATTGTCTCTAACAAAGGGAACGAGCCAATATACATGAGAACTGACAAACAATTATGCCAAGGAAGGTATAGGCGATATTATTAGAAGCACTTGCAATGCATATGTGAAGGAAGAAAGTGAATTAAAAAATAGCTTGCCGTGGGCAGAAGTCAAGCCTTCGACCTTCGAATAACGCGTCCGAGACCAATGGAGCTACCACGGCGGCCATCCCGACATCCACTTTATTGGGTATGTATGTGAAATAAAGGTGGCAGACTCAGTAAGCTGCGTCTGTTGCCATTGTAGCGAGTGTGAGGGACTCATATGGGCAAAAAATGAACACACACACACACACACACACACAAAAATACACAAACAAGGCACAAATTTTATTTGCCCCATGTAGTGAGGGCTCGCATCCCTATTTCTTTCGTAACTTTGTCGTTTTCTGTGGAGATTTAAGGCAGGCGTGGAGCATTTACGCATCATTGCCAAAGTATTGACATGAATGTTTATATACAGGTATTCTATAGATAAATAATGGAGTTTAGTTTATTTTTATTGAAGATGAGTGCTTTGAACGCACTGTGCTGATTTTTTTTGACGAACTCATTAAATGCTGTTAGCATTCTGCTGTTTACATTAACTATTAGGAAGTGCATTTCAAGCAGCATACTCTCGTTAATAGTAGTGCGTTATAAAGTCACAACTTTAACTAAGGTGCGGCTTTGGTTTTACAACAAACGTCGCCTGCTTGTTAACTTTTTAGCACTACTCTTGTAAGATTTACAGCAGTCGACTTCACTGTCATGCAGCTAAAACAAATGGAAAATAAGAAACAGAGTTGTTTCGTTAAATGAAACAATAAAATAAAGAATTGTAAAGAAATCAAACAGCAAACCCAAGCCAATAAACAAACCAACGCGAGAATGTAATGTTCACTGGCAAAAGTTAACTTTACAATAAAATGCTAACTCGGGGAAAGTACAGTTCAAGTTGTACCCTGGATACAGAGTAGCACACATCACTTTACTAATAACTGTCCATTTCATCTCATTACGAGTGCTTGTATAGTCGTGAGTTCGCTGAAAAATAATTTGGTAAGATGTTTGCCACTTGCCGTATATGCTTTCTAAACCATGGCGCAAGCAATCTTTAGGAGGTAAATGGGTAGGTCGTTTGCGTACATCATGCATTCCAGAAGAGTGTGACCAACGTTGACAATTTTATGTCCACAGCACCCAGGTGAGTTAAAATGGTGCAACCTGTGGAGAAAACTATTTGTGTATGCTACTGCCCGTCGAGGAGGCCTGCCACTACTAAAAAATTTCGTCCTGCATCATTTTCATATATCAATGATTGCTTTTTTAGGGGCGAAGCTCCTTAAGGCGTGGGCTGTGCGTCCCCTGTATGTAGCCACCTCTCATTTAGTTCTTGCAGTGTTCTCTAGATGGCGGTACCATCCCCTGTATGTAGCCACTTCTCGTTTAGTTCTTGCAGTGTTAACTGAATGGCGGTACTTGTAGCTGACGATGAAAAGATGCAATATGTTATAAACTAGACGGCGGTACTTGTAGTTTATCATGAAAGATGCGAGATGATATAAGATATGAATGACGTCACATTTGGCGCGTGTCATTGGTGGAAGGCAATAGTTCGATTTAGTGCGGCGACGTATGCTAGGGGGGGGGGACGTTGTAGTAAAATTGAGTGAGAAAAATGTACGGAGGATTGGTGGTTTACCATGTTTACCTCCGGAGCTTCGCCCACTCATCATCATTCACTTCGTGGATATGGCGGCACCTTTTTGTACTTGACAAAGTACACTTATTATCTCTTGTATTATTCAGGAATAAAGTCATGTGTTCTGCATATTACCTCCCTAAGGTCACTTTTCTGCTACTGTTTCCGAATAAACAAAATTATTAACCCGAGAAAGAAGCCATCAGCCCGCGTATTACTTATATCGCAATGACCGTTTGCCTTTCCAGAGTATTGCTCTGTTTGAGATTTATCATTCATCCAGCGAGTGCAGTCTGGAAGGCTTTTTTATTTTTTTGTGCAGCAAAAAACTCAGCGCGTCAGTTATGAATGTGAGTGTATCCTGCCTTTCTGGCGGGCCGGAAGACTGACATACCCCCTTTCTGTGTGTATTCGTGGTTTGCCTAAACTAGCGAATGCTCGTCGCAGGGCACAACCGCATGACAGTAACCGAGTGGTCCAGTGGCCGCTTTCGCGGTTTGCTGTGCGTCTACGTTTACGGCCTTCCGGACCTCTTTCGTCCGGCGAGGCGCTCCGTTATCGGCGCAGCTTCTGTTTCATCTGCCGCGAGACTTACAGGGGCGATTTGTATACATAACCACTGTTCGAAGAAAAGCGAGCTACGCAGTGATCCCCCAGGCAAATATAAACGGATGACCGAGTAACTGCTATCCGCCAACGCTATAAGGCACTCTTTGCCAGACCATCGATCAGGACCACTAAGCCTCCATGGCGATTGAGGCCGGCAGACAACAGCGCTCGCTTCTTCGTATATGGCCTTCTGCTCGCGATGTAAATGTTGGCCGCTGGCGCTTCCTTATCTCGGGCAGTCGCCTGCGGTGCGGTGCGGTGCGCCTTTGCGGGATGTGACCAAGTGGCCTCGTTGTAGAGGCAGATTTGCGTTAGATTTGACCTCAGCTGCGACAGCCTCTTCAAAGTTTCCTGGGAGTGCTACAGCTTACCCCAAAATTTACGTTAAAATGGAATCTAATGCTTTTGTGCCCTTCTCTTCTCATGCAGATTTTTCACACTATCTGGCACCCTGCGTTCATTGAGTGTTTTTATGATGAGCGTATTGGCAAAGGAGTAGAATAATTGAGTTCGAGTTGGCCTATGGTAATGAACATATACACTTTTATGAACATTTGTGTTTAGAGATGAGCTTGTAAATGTTTTTGTGGCACCCGGTATTGCAAACACGAATGATCATCTTCATGCCCCGAAACACGTTAGCTTCTTCCTCTTTAAATTGTAGTTTGCTCCCACAGTATGTTGTGCATGGTGTGATGAGTGGAAAGGCGTGTCTATTACGTGACTAAAACCACGCATCATTCAGTTATGTAAATGAAATAACCCAACACGGCGTAACATGCAGTCACATGACATCTTCCTAATAAAAGCCACGTAGCAGCTTGTCATGTGCCAAAAATGCCATCGCGTAACAGGCAGTCTCGTGATATGTCTAGCCACGTCTGGCGGTACTTACTTGTTATACTAACAAAAATTTTGCAATTATAGCAAAAGTTTGGCATTACAAGAAAATCTTAGGCCAACCACTACTTACGCTAATGATCGCGGCCTTTTTTTCCATAACAATTGATAACGCAGATAAGGCTACACAACAGACTCACGCACGCTTTTTTCTGAGCTTCTGTATGAAGTACGCGAATGATAGATTTAGTAGACTACGTAGCATCAAATAAAGTACAAAAAGAAAACAAATAGGTTTTACGTTCAAGATTGTTTGCATTCTAAGTAGCAAAGGTAATCTCGCATAGATTGAGCAAGTTTTAGCGTTTCGAGTTTTCACGTTTCCTGGTGTCATTTTCACGTTTTCCGGCCCTATTGATTTGTGGGGTTTAACGTCCCAAAACCACCATATGATTATGAGAGACGCCGTAGTGGAGGACTCCGGAAATTTTGACCTCCTGGGGTTCTTTAACGTGCACCCAAATCTGAACACACGGGCCTACGACATTTCCGCCTCCATCGGAAATGCAGCCGCCGCAGCCGGGATTTGAACCCGCGACCTGCGGGTCAGCAGCCGAGTACCTTAGCCACTAGACTACCGCGGCGGGGTGGTTTTCCGGCCCTAGTAAAGAACAATGGTGAATCTTGATTGCAACAGCTGCGCATAAGCGCCTGTTCGTTGGGTGATCGGTTTTCGTCGAACATAAAGCAACGAAGACGGTGGTGCATTGTGAATTTTTTTGTCCACTTGCCCACGTGCAGAAGTTGCAGGCAAGGGATATAAGCAGCGCCAGTGGGTTTCTCGTGGGTTTCTCATTGCGATGGCCCCCTTTGCGGTGACGCTGGCGATCTGCCACACCTCAGAAAAAAAAGCAGCCTAAAAAAAGTGCATTTGGAAACAGTACACAGAATACATAATTGATACGCCTTAGTGAAGGGCTCTAAATTTCGACCACGTGGGGTTCATTAAAGGTTCACTAAAGTCAAGTTACAACTTTTGTTAGAGTGAAAGCTGTATGTGACAACGTTTAAAATGACCATATTATCAAGAGAATTGCCCTACTTACTGAAAAATTAGGGTAAATGCACAAGAATACATAGCCGAAGTAAGACACTCTCAAAATGATGCGGATGACGTGAGGCAAACCGCCTACAGTTAATCACAAGTAATCGAACTAGCTGCGTTAAATAAGGAACCTTCCGTGATCAAGAGAAGTATTAAAGGGCTGCTTGGTTGCTTCTACTTGGTTCGCGGAAAAAAACAACCGCCGGGCGTTACTATGGGGAATGGCGCAAGTGGTTCAAAAGTTCAATATTCTCCTTTTTAAACTGGACAGGTTGTGCCATCTAGTGGGGCCCAATTGAACCAAAACACGTCTGTAATCTCAGAGCCAACGACAGGAACTCGTTCAATCGCCGTAGTTTCTGCTGTGGCTTCCGCTGCGTTCGATCCACTGTACTATAATCCGCGGTCGGCAGCCGCATGTTAAAGCCGGGCAACGTTGTGCACGGCAACAGTGACATCGCACTGTACGTTGAGGCGGGTGCTAACCTCTTGTTTTATACATTTATTTAAAAAAAGCCTCATGCAGCCAATTTAAACACAATTTTATTTGAGGATAAGCCCTTCTTTGACACAAAAATAACACCACGAGGTTTCTGAACTGCTATTTCAACAATAATTGTCGACTTAGTAGCTGCCTTTAGTGTCCCTTTAAGGCGCTTGCAGAAGTCGAGCAGGTCTTCGATGTAGCTTATGAAGCCTTCTCTCTGCAGCTGCGCACGCCCCCGGAGACGCTGTTCAGCACGGAGCTTGCGCATCTCGGGACGACTGGAGACATCGACAATTTCTTGCTTAAAAGTACACCAATTGGTGGTTGTTGAACCATAGGCTCGCAACCTCTTTCAGCCATGAAGTTACAAAAGTGCAATTTCAAAGTGTCATTTCACTTGTTGCTCGCACCCATCTTTTCAAAGGTCGACAGCCAATCTTCGACCTCTTATTTATCGGTGCCGTTGAAAAAAGTAGATCGCGCGCTAGTAACACGGTGAGCACGATGTAAATCGGAGGCTTAGTCTGCGTCGTGACTTCTAGCTGGGTGTTTTCGACGGGCATTTTATGGAGGAGCGGGCAGTTGCCTGTTGCTGAGCTCCATGCTGAATACCCTGTCCTCCACCACTACTCCGAAAAGGGCTTTGTTGGTACAAGTATATCACTTGGGCAGGAGGCTTATAGAGGCTGAGAGGGGTGGCGACAAACAGCCCCGGAATCAGAGCGCGGATAAAAGACACCCTTTTTACTCGCTCTTTTTTTAGAGTGCACTTTAAAAAAAGGGTGAATAAAAAGGGGGTCTTTTTGTCCCACAACAATAATCGTCATCTATATTGCGTTCTGTCCTTGCGCTATCGCCCCGCGCCCGGTACTTTCCGGTCACGATCGACATGCCCATTATAAGGGTGACATTGCATTCTCGATAGGAAAGTGGCTAGCGCCGAGTTTTCAAGAAAGTAAGCGCACGCAAGCCTGATGACAATTATTGTTGAGGGACAAAAAGACACCCTTCTTCAACAATATTTTTTTAGAGTGTTCAGGCTAAAGTGGTGGCCCATGACGGCATATCGCTGCTCCTCCTCCTTACACATGGCATGTATGATGTTCTTTTAACGAGACCGTTTACCCTAATTTGGGACTTATAACCTGGCGTAACTCCCGGATTGTGCCCGTGTAGGCTGCGTAAAAAAAAAAAAAACTGGCACTCTACGGCACTTCTCAAAAGTGCATAACAGTAAGCAGAGACATATCAGTAGTCATTCTTATGCTTGGACCATTAGTGGGACTACAAGCAAATCAATCGAATTTTAGACTTTCGAATAATTTAGTCCCGGTGAAATGTTCGGTTACAAATGAGTAGCATACAATTTGAATAGCATAAAGATTTATAAGAATGTAAAGCTGGCTGTAGCACTTTTGGTATACACCAGACCAAAGCTAGCTCAGTGTGTGCTGCCATATTTAAGCTGCCATTGCACCACCTGTCGCAAGCATGGCGAAGCAACATCCTGGACTGTCATGCTAGCAGACACTTCGTAAATGAAACGCGAAACTACCCACTCGAGTGCGGCCGCAAATACGTTTTTTTGTTATCATCTTCTGAAAATGTGTGCTTTTTTTCTTGTGAAACATCTAGAAGACCTTTCTCAACAGTCCTGATTGTCTACAGCATGTGCATTGCAGACTGCTGAAGCAACTTTTTCAAGTACGCACTATTGCAATAAAAAGAAATTTGAGCCGCGAAAAGTGGGGCTTTCAGCTGATTCTAACTGCGAAATGCTTAGAGGTGCTAGGCAACACATGCCTTCAGCCGTCGTCACAGTAGCGCTAAAATCCTGATGCGGGTGGAGCTAATGCACCGAATGTGGTTATCATTTGCCAGTCAAGCCTGGCACAAGGAACGCACTCGTTGTTCCAAAGTACCAGCCAGAGCAACATTTTATAGTGCAATGGTGCAGCCAACAGGAAAAACAGATTCACCTAGGGATAGGCAAGGCGTGGATGTCACACTCCGAGTGAGTTGAAAGCCACGCTTCTGCTGTTAGCGTTTCTTCGCATCGCTATAGTAGCCCTTACATTTGTCCTAAACCTGCGGAATGTGCAGGCGCGCAACGCCATAAGTCTTATTATTGGCATGCGGTCTTTGAAAGAGTGTCACAATGATTTGAGGCCGCAACTACACCCATACTGCCCACAAGTACTGAGGTAAAGTGAAATAGATTTTCTCACGCTTAAGTACATGCAATAAGTGTATTACGCATACGAATTTACTGCGCTGGAAGGACTCGCTCTCTAAATTTCGTGCCGACTGGTTGTGCCCCCGCCATCTCCGATAACAGCGCAGCTCTGGCCGACTGGGCTATCCTACCACGTCTCCTGCTGCCGACATGAGCTCTCGCTGAGTGGTGTCCCGTCCTCCGACTCCTGCGACCGTGTCCATTTTTCCTATCTCCTGTTTACTTCCCTCGCTCGTTGTCCCTGCACCTCGCTCTCTCCTTCCTCTCTCTATATATACCTTCTAACTATATCCTTTTATTCCCTCCTTGCCCCCATCCCTTGTGAGCTACTGTTGAGGTTGGTTGGTTGGTTCCTCAACACCTTGGAGCAATCCAACTAGGGGGATTGGCCATGAATGGGACGGTACCTTGCTTTTTAAATTAATTCACGTTTTGAAAGGCAGGTTCGGATTAATTAGCTAATACAGGTAATAATTTAAAATTGTTAGATTTCCAAACAAACAAAGAGAACCTTGAAAGAAAAAACATAATAAACACACAAAAAAGAAAAAAAAGAATTCTATACATAAAACAACTGAAGTGATCTATTTTTAGCATTCCATTTTTTTATATTCTGTTAAGGAATTTGTAACAGCAGTAAAAACGCTCCTGTGACTGAATCACCTAAGAAAAGGCTGGAAGTTCTTACGTTGATCGCAGTTATCTCCTGGAGCCGAAGCTAAGCGTTTTTCATTGCGGAAGGTAACCTGTGCAACCTGAAAACACCGCACGAGCATGATTCCCGCATCGTGCTGTAATCTTTATAGATGGCCTTAGCAATATCTTCCTCTAGCGCCGATTCACTGATTGCTTCACATTGAAAGACAGCGCAGAGATGCCCAGACTTCTTGTAAGCGGGAACAGCGTAAGCAGGCGCTTTTTGTTATTTTAAATTCGCAGAGTGGTGACTAGCCAAGTTAACGTTGCGCAGTATATATCTATAGATGTACGCCTGGTATTTCAGAACAAAATCGCAACTAGGTGGGAGAGTATGCCGCCAGGAGTCTACGCGTGTGAATGCGAGTAGGCGTGTTCCAGTCCATATAGGCGTGGGCTTTTTGTCGCTCGCACTTGGCTGGCGCGGCGCTGCGCGGACTATCTCCGTCAATGGACGTTGCTTGGTGGTGATGGTGGTGAAGGACTGCTTACCTTCGTTCTGAGGAGGTCAGTGCGAATACTTTGGGATACCACATGCAGCCCCCACCACGTGCTGGATGAAATGGCAGCTGCTCCTGGGTGCATGCGCCGCTTGGCAGGAATAAACCTAAGTGGTGCGCATCTATGGCTTGGTTGTCGCTTTACAACGGCCGACAGGTTTTTTATTTTTCAGGGCGGATGGATGAATGTTTTACTTTTTGCTTTACGAGCTTCACTGGTAAAATATGGTATGTTTTCCAGCATTCAAAAACCTTTTGAGCTCTTCTTTACACGTTCCCGGGCCGAACGATTGTCTTTAGGAATTGTTGCGTGTGAAAATAAAGAATGACTAATGGTCTGTTTACTGTCACCTAGACGTTATATCTGTGAATCCAGTTTTGGTACATCTATTTAGGGCAGTAATTAAATAGTGCCTTTACCAATCACCCATTGAATATTACAGCGCAGGCTGATGCACTCGCGTTTCACAGGCTACGTGGAGACAACAGTGTTGATGACACAGTGGTCAGTACAACCTATTACGTGGACGTTCAGTTTCCAATAGTCGGCTGCGCTCTGAAGTTTTCTTTTGACAATATATCACCAGTGGGCCTCGTTTTTTTCTTTGTGACATCATAAACAAAATCAAAAACGTTATGCGGTAACTATACAACTATACTCGGCGACAACTTTTTGTGGCAGCACAGACAAAGCTACGTGGGCGGAGCTTCCGCACATGTGTTACTGCGCCAACTCCGCTTTCGTGTGATTTTGGTTTCAATTCCAAAAGCCTATTAAATGCGAAGCATTTCTTAGCGAACTTCGGTGACTTTGAGGGCATCTATCTATCTATCTATCTATCTATCTATCTATCTATCTATCTATCTATCTATCTATCTATCTATCTATCTATCTATCTATCTATCTATCTATCTATCTATCTATCTATCTATCTATCTATCTATCTATCTATCTATCTATCTATCTATCTATCTATCTATCTATCTATCTATCTATCTATCTATCTATCTATCTATCTATCTATCTATCTGTCTGTCTGTCTGTCTGTCTGTCTGTCTGTCTGTCTGTCTGTCTGTCTGTCTATCTATCTATCTATCTATCTATCTATCTATCTATCTATCTATCTATCTATCTATCTATCTATCTATCTATCTATCTATCTATCCGCTTACGTTTGGGTGCTCTCGTGGTCCCCCCTTAACTTGGCGTGAACCAAAATGAGCATGGGAGGGTAAGATGGTTTGACGAAAATGACATGCTGGTCAAGACATGAATAATGCCACAATCCCGTCACGTACGTCGTCAAATGCTTCCAGCCAGACAGTAGCACATACGCAAGGGTTGGTATGTGCCACAGGTATGCGGGAATGTGCCACAGGTGATCGACACTTAGTATTTACCTAGGAATGACGAGAACACACATGGGCGATTTTGACACGTGAGCGTGAAGAAATACCCGACATCAGTAGCATCGACGCAACGAACGCATAGAATAAATGTGAGTGTTAAGAAAAACCTGACATAGAAAGTGTTGAGCCCAGACGATTGCAAATTATACATTTCAAGGTCCCAGCAGAAATCGAACCCAAGCATTCTGCGTGGCAGTCAAGCATTCCACCACAGAGCATCGCCAGGTGTCGGAACTACTTTTCAAATAGCCGCCAATCTTCGTGAAACGTTAATAGTGGTTGCAGTACCGCCTACCCAAAAGAGTACATGTGTATTCTTTTGATACAGCCGTCACGTCGTGTGAACGCCAATTGTTTAGGTGCCATGCACTGAAGTTGATTTACGTAGCAGTGTCCAGGGCCAGCATCTTCACAAGCGCTTCATATCGCATCATATCAGCGCTTCATATCAGCTTCTTGTGTTACAATTACGCATGTTCCGGTTGACATCATTGTGCTAGTGCAAAAACTAGTTATATAAACATCTTCAACTCTTCAACTTATGTCTGTGCATGCAACGTTTGGACAACATGTATTTAGCACCATTTATTGACGTGTAGCTCAATAAAAAATTGCAACACTGTCACCTTCCCTCCGCATATTTCTCATAACGTCGATTCCCATGTACGTGGAATCGGCCGAATTTTTTCTTTTAACATGTACTTTTTCGCGCGATCAACATGCGTTAAATCTTATATCTATATGAGAAGAAATAAATAAAATATTCATTATTAAGGAAAAGAACATGAAGCTTTTTTGATGCGCTGAGGTTTATTTCAGACAAAAAAAAATTAGTCGAGCGGGTGCTGGGTGACTGGAACAAAGTAAAGCCAAGAAATTGTTTTCTAAATTTCAGTGCATACTTGGTCGGCACCATTGTTTTTCTTCTTTTAGAGACGCAAGAGCTTTCTAAAGACGCTCACGGTATTTTTAAGGGGACGCGAAGGCAACGACGGGAAGCAGAAATCTTAGCAGCGATCAGGCATGGGCGGCTGTCTAACATTTGCAAATTCATGTGGGGAAAACGCAATCTTTACTCGGCCAAGAACGCTGTTTTAGGGACGAAGCTCCTTAGAGCGGCACCCGTTAGTCACTCGTAGTCGTAGTAGTAGCCGTAGTGTTTAACCGGTCTTACATTTTGACCTCTAAGGTGGTGCCGGTGAGAGATTTCTTCTGTGCGTTGTTGAACAACAAAAAATTCGCAGGGTGCGCGTTAACTAAAACCGAATTCTCCTGTCTCTTATTCCCTCTTAGCAGCCATTGGCATGTACAATGAGCACTAAAGAGAGAGAGAGAGAAATAATTAAAAGGAAGAGACAGGGAGGTTAACCTAGACGAACTGGTTTGCTACCCTGTACGGGGGTGGGGAAAAGGGTCGGAAAGATGATAGCTATAGAGAGATATAAAATAAATTAGAAAAAAAACACATGCACACACATTCAGGGAGTTCCAATCACAGTCGTTTGGACAGGCCGGTTGAACGCAAGAAGCGCATGAGCGCCTTCACAGCCTTCTTCTGCGACATAAAGTCCTGTCGGCAGCGCAGGAGTCTTTCTTCCGAAAGAGGCTGGTTGTCCAGTTCATCTAGTGCATTGCAGAGTGACTGTCTCTGCGAGCAGTATTGTGGGCATTCTCACAGAATGTGCCAAGTTGTTTCATCCCTGCCACAATGGTCGCAGGCAGCAGTGTCAGCCATTCCTATGCGGAACGCATACGCTTTGGTAAATGCGACGCCCAACCATAATCTGCACAGCATAGTAGCGTCTCGTCGGCGTAATTCCGGAGGAATTCGAAGACTGAGAGTTGGGTCTAAAGTACCTAACCGTGCATGGAAGAAATGTGACTCGTTCCATTGTGACGTGGTGTGCTTGCGAGCAAGCATGCGGAGTTGCCGTGCAGCGTCAGTTCTGGAAAGCGGAATTGATATTTCATCGCTTTCGATATGGGCAGAACGGGCTGCTCGATCGGCCCGTTCATTGCCAATTATTCTACAATGACTTGGCAGCCATTGAAAGGCTATTTCATGTCCTTCCTCAATGAGTTGGTGAGTCTTTTCTGCAATCTCAAATACCAGCTGTTCGTACGGGCCGTGGAGTAAAGGTGATATAAGGGAATGCAGTGCCGCCTTTGAGTCACTGAAAATTGTCCATTTTTGTGGCTGTTGATCGCTAATGAATTGCAATGCGGCACGAAGAGCTGTGAGCTCTGCTCCCGTTGATGTCGTAAGGTGGGAGGTCTTGAATTTTTTCGTCGTGTCTTTTATCGGTATAACAAATGATGCCGTTGAACTCTTCTGTAAAACAGAGCCGTCGGTGTATACGTGTATACAGCCTTGATACGTCTCGTATAACAAGAGCAGAGCAAGCTGTCTAAGAGCAAGTGACGACATGTCTGCTTTTTTCTTGATGCCAGGTATAGTTAGCCTGATATTAGCCTTAGTCAGGCACCAGGGAGGAGTCAAAGGCCTGGCGGCGGGTGTGAAGCATGTTGGCAAGGAATCGCGGTATGTGGTGACCTTTTGGCAAAATGACGAACGTGGTCTGTCTGCTGGTAAAGAGGCTAGGTGGTGGCAGGGTGTCCGAGCAATATGCCTTATATGTGTCCGGAGTACCTCAACGTCGATATGTGTTGTGATGAGGTGGTCACCGGTGATAGCTATAGTAGCCATTGTTGACGCACTATGAGGCAAGCCGAGGCAAATCCGGAGTGCCTGGGACTGAACACTCTGTAGCGTTCGAAGGCTTGTTTTGCTCTCATTGGTCAATACCGGTAAACTATACCGCAGGAAACCGAGAAAAAGTACTCTGTACAGCTGTAGCATTGCACTGGGAGACATTCCCCAAGTCTTCCCTGCAAAGAACTTCAGTATATTACACATGTTCATTAACCGTTTCTTCATGTACGAAACGTGATCGCTCCATGATAGATTCCTGTCAATTATGACGCCCAAAAACTTGTGCGATCGAACGTATGGTACAGTTTGACCATTGATGCTTATAGTGTACTTATCCATAGGCTTTCGTGTAAAAGCTACGAGGGTGCATTTCTCGGAAGAAATTTCCAAGCCTCGATTTCGGAGGTAGTGTAATGTTTCAGTGGCAGCTTTTTGAATTCTTCCTCGTAACTGCAGGCGTGTTACAGCCGATGCCCAAATGCAGATGTCATCTGCGTACATTGATAGCCTGACCGTGCTTGGCAGATGCTTAGTGAGAGCAATTAACGTAAGATTGAACAGCACAGGGCTGAGTACGCCATCCTGGGGGACGCCACGGTGGCTGTAATGTGGAGAGGTTGGACCGTCTTCAGTGCTCACAAAGAAGGATCGCATTGACAAATAACTACGTATCCAGTGATACATCCGACCACCTACTCCTTTATCTTCGAGAGCGGTGAGAACAGCTTCATGCGTAACGTTGTCATACGCCCCTTTGACGTCTAGGAACAAAGATGCGCAGAGACGCTTACGGCCTTTCTCGTGTTGGACATAAGGGACCAGGTCGACTACGTTGTCAATCGATGCTCGACCACGCCGAAATCCTGCCATGGCATCTGGGTAGATGTTGTTACACTCCAAGAACCACTCCAGGCGTCCCAGGATCATCCTCTCCATAACTTTGCCTATACAACTGGCCAATGCGATCGGACGATAAGATGAGAGGTCCAACGGTGACTTGCCTGGCTTCAGAAGTGGAACTAGGCGACTTGTCTTCCAGCTTGTCGGGAGCGTTCCATCTTGCCAGGATTTGTTGTACAACTCCAAAAGGAGGATTCTCGTGCGTTCACCCAGATGACACAAGGCCCTATAAGAAATTCTATCGGGCCCTGGTGCCGACGAGCACTATTTGACAAGAAAGGGTTGCTACGTTATACACGCTGGGCATAACCTCCTTGGTTTGAGAAAGGTTTAGCTAGCGTTGGGCCGCAGTGCCATGAATACAGTGAACTAGTATATATCACGAACTCGAGGTGGTTAAAGGTGGGAAGTAGACCCGAAGCGTCAGCCTTAAGAAAGTGTGCGTGTTCCACCTCTCGTTTAGTCCTTGGAAATTCCACTGGATGACGGAGCGTATGCGGAATATATAATGAAAAAAATGCGAGATGGTGATACTTGGAGGGTTGAATAGATGGATGAACGGACACACAGAGAGATGCATGGAGGGACTCACGGATGGCTGCACCGACGGATGGACGCATGGACGGAGGCAGGGGTGGATGCATGAACGAACGCAGGAACGGACGCACAGATGGACGTGTGGACGCACGAACAGACGCACGCAAAGAAGGGCAAATGGACGCACGGACGGTCACACAGATGGACGCATAGACGGAGGGAAGCAAGAACGAATGGATGGACGGATGCTTCGTTCTACTCTCCATCATTCACTCCGTGGATATGCTGCCATTTTTTGTATAGTCAACAGGTTAATATACATGAACGCGTCTCTTACCCAGGCAAAGCGCGAGAAGCGACTCCCTCTCTAGACGCCGACAGGAGCGGTGTTATGGTACGCGAGCTTCAGCGTTATCCTATGAACAATATTAGGCAGCTGAAACACAGAGCAGGTATGCAACGCAACTTAGAAAAAGGTTCATGGGTTTTACGCACAGTTTCCGATCGCACTATTCCTTCCAAGCAGCTGGTGTAGCTGAAGACTGACAGGTGTCATGTGTCACTTTCAAGGCAGCTATAGCGATTAGAGTCACAGTTTTACTGAAGATATCACTTGCACACAAATACTCGATGATTGCATGCGCGTAAGACAAAATATTTCACGACGCACCACTGTCTTCGTTTCTACCTGTTCGATGAATGTGCATCACCTGACGAACGCGTACTCATACTCGCTTATAAGCTTCGATCTGAACATGCTGGAACCGAGAGATGCCATCGTTGTTTACCGGGTGTGAGCTCCAGCTTCACAGATAGTGGGTTCAAGAAGAAGGTAAAGTAACCCTGGGTGTAGCCCTTCAGTTCCCGGCAAAGAGTGGAGAGCATCCAACACGCTGCTTGTACACATCGAGCCTTGCTTCTAACGATTAAAATCTTTTTGTTCTTTTCGGCCCATCTCGTCTGCTAACATATGGCGCAGTTGACGTCCGAAACCAGCTATAGCCACTTTGCCGCCAAGTAAGTCGCCGTGCCTTTGACCAAACGTTGTTGTACATCAAACGAGCCCTGCCCGGTGTGTCGACCGAATTTTATTTGATATCGCTAAATATCCACCGCCAGCTCACGAACTCGAGCCAAGCGCGTCTGACATTTCAACGGCACTACCGTCCACGCAAGCGCCTACGGTGTCATTCCCAGCCATGCCCTGTCTTACGTCAGACCCAGCAGAGAACATGACACGTATGGTGGCCTTTCTTCACCAGAATATGACCGTTATGACGACAACGATGACGAGTCATATGAACCGAACGCATGTGAAAACGCTGCCGGTTCTCTCAGCTTTGTTGCGGAAGTGGCACACCGATATTAATGCACTGAATAGAACAGCTTGACTGGTTCAATGGCTTGCACGATGGGAAGACGCGACTCTCCTCACCATCGCGCAAGGGAAGCTTCGTGGAGTCGCAGCAGACTGGCAATGCTCAACAGAGCGTAAGTTTACCACCTGGACTATCTGGAAAGCAGGACTCCAAAAACAATTCGGCGAGCAACTTTCAAATGAACAGAGCCCAGAGAAGGGTCACCTTGCAAGTAAATGTATTGCATTAAAGCACCCATCTAACGACAAGCAGACAGTCCCCAAAGACCAACAGCATTTGTGGGCTACGTTGACGAAACCCTGTACGGATCGAAAGTCCGATGTGCCATGGTTACTGCTGAAGTCAACGGAGTGGGGGAAATCTGTCCCTTTCCTGACAGTGGCTCAAACGTCACCGTTCTTGCAGCAAAACTAGAATCAAATTTTAAAATTGAGCCTTCGACCAAACCACCTTTGCTCCTCGTCGGCGGAAACTCCATTGCGCCTGAAGGATCTGCCATTTAAAAATTACCATTTGACCACTATCTGCAAATGCCGAAGCAGCCATCCTTGAACGGAACGCCCTTCCTCTTATTCTAGGCGAAGATTGGTCTCACGCAGATCAAGCCAAACTCCACTTCAGACTTCCCAAGTTACCTGTCATTTGCCAGCCATCTACCAACGTCGTCCTGCAGTGCAAAGAAAAACTTTTGCCAAAGATGTCAAATGCAGAAATTTTGACGACGTCTGCATTGTCACGTTTTCACCGCTAGCGGTCAGCAGCTGAGCCTCTTCAAGTCGAGTATGAGCCTGATGAGAACAAACTCCTGTGGCGCCAGCTCAACAAAACTGTCCTAGTTCATCTCCAAACATCATGTCCCAGGAGCCCACTCCAGACAAGCTCTTCCAGCCCATTGACTTCAGAAATGCCACGTTCATCGCCGCTCCAGAACACTCCTATTCAGAAAACGCTACCCTTTTGTAAACCTTTCTGCACGAGCGAGTCTTCACAGCACAGCTACAAAAATGTGCTTGGACTGCATCCTAGTGAAGCGTATGTCACGGACCTTGCTTCTGACTATTCGCCGTCTGAGAATGATGACAAAAAAACAACAACACTGTAGCTGCTCACCAAGGGCAACCTGAAAAGCGCACAAAGAAATAAAGCATTCGCACAGGCAATGCCATCAGCTGATCTTCCGCCAGTGCCCCAGACTGCAGAGGCGAACTGCAACGTGTCTGTCACCATCCCAAAGACATTGAAGCCCTTAAAGGTCTGCGAAGAGCAATTCAATGGCATCAATGTTGCGCAGCCTAGCAAAGTTGCTGCAGTGCTGTCAAACTGTTGCGCGATATCGATATTGGCTCAGCCAACGCTTGCCCCTGTGCACATGACACCAGAAAATCGGAAAACTAGAAACAGCAAAGAACGAAAAACCTACACGGCTGATGCTCCTTAATGTTAATACGAACACTCTTGAACATATTATTTACATCTTTTTTGATAATTTTCATTATGCTACGCAGTATACAAAAGTTAGCGCTCGTAGACTACATGCAGAAGCGTAGTAACAAAGAGTGCGCTAGGGCTTCGTAACCCTGGCTGTGCTATCCCAGAAAGTGTTGCCTAGTATAGGTACACATAATAATTTCTTAACAGGAACACCGTAATGAGTGCTCCTGTTAGAAGACAAGGAGACTGAGGAAATAGAGCTGATTTCAGTGGGTTTTACAAGGGAGCTGGCTAACATGACCGGCATGTCATTCCTTCAGACACTCTTAGATAGCTTCACATGGTAGCTGGTTTCTGTTGAATAAAGTGGTATGCATAAGAAAAAAAAGTAATAAGCTATTCATTGTGTATTCCTGATACGAGAGACCCTAGTTGTCTTTCAGTGACAAGTATTATTGACAGCAAAATGGGTCAGCTGAAAATAGTCGCTGCGATGGAAACCACGTGTGCACTACAATGTCTAGCATGCATCAAACTTAGTTTCCATATTTCACATGATATAAGCACAATAGTGTCAACTTTACGAGGACATTACAGCGTGTGCATCTCATAGCCAGCAATTATATTATTTGATTGACGAAGCAATACAAAAACCTAAGAATGAAAAATGCAATGTCACTGGAAAAAAACCTTTTTATTATAATTCGCATAGGTCTTTATCGTACACCATATATTTCTCCGGCCCACAAAGTAAGTGGAATGCGAAAAAGCAAAGGGATTCAATCTTGTGCACTTCTCCCGCTTTGGCCCAGAGTTCGCAGCCTGGAACGGAATGGTGAGTTGTGTTAAATGCTATTTTAAGCAGGTTCTAATAAGTCAGGCACTATGAAATTTCTCGAAAAAGCTTACCGTTATTCCTGTGTGGAACTCTCAGTACTTCACAGTTGTTGTACTCCGTGAAGGCGACCGGATACTCCACGAATTTCTCCCGTGCTATAGCGCAAAACAGAAAAAAAAGACATTTCTAAGTTTTCCACATGAAGGCAATGTAGGCTGAATTGCTCTAATCTCATTATAACCGCAAGCACGCACTTTCGTGAGCTCTAATTTTGGCAGCTGTCACACGGTATCTTTGAAAAGGCCTGTTAGTTTCAGTTACATATAAATGCAGTGTTCACTATAGTGTGAGCAAAAGTGTCTTGCAAAAATTCTAAAAAAATATTTGGAATGAAAAAAAATAGGTACCAGGCAAGTACTGCATAGGTGACGTCAGAGAGGAAGAGAGAGAGAAGGAATGTAGGAAAGGTAGGGAGGTTAAATAGACTATGCGTCCAGTTTGCTACCCTAGGTGGCGTCAGTCGATTCATTCTGAACAAGGTTCTCGTTCAGGGAAAACAAAACGTCTTTTAATACGAAGGTGCGTTATGCCGTGGTTCACCAAGACTTCAGGGACGTATTTCCTTCGCAGAAATGACGTGAAAAATGTGCGCCATCAGATGGCAAAAGAAAATGTTCTGTAACTGGTAGCCACACCAACGTCTCTCGGTTCGCGAGAACATACGACAGTCACGCACGCTAGAGGCTTCTAAAACACACCTTTCATATTTAACACCTTTCTCGCATGGTACTGTTGGTCGGCGGGGTGGCGTCGTTCTCTTGAAGTGATAAAGTGAAGTAACGCATCACGATCATGACCTGAGTGATTATATTCTGCATTGCATTGTTGCTACAAGACCGTCTAATCCGGCGCGTTTCTAATTAGAGAAGTCCGGTTTTGTTAACGCCTGAACTCAACACGAGGCGGTGCCCTTAGCCTAAGTGTTGGCCTCCTTCATAGCACTTATGCCACAAAGAATAAAAAAAGAAAAACGGCCTATCAACAGAGTGAATGATGATGAGTGGGGCGAAGCGATCGTCCTTCCGTTCGTCCTTGTGAGCGTCTGTGCGTTCATCTGTGCGTCCGTCCGTCAGTGGAGGCGTCCATCCGTCCGCGCGTTCGTCCGTAGTGCGTCCGTCCATGCTTCCGCGCGTCTATCTGTCTGCCTGTCTGCCTGTCCGTCTATCCGTCCGTCCATCCGTCTGTTTGTCTGTCTGTCTGTCTGTCTGTCTGTTCGTGACGTGAACGAAGAAGGCAGACTTCAGGTCAAAGATGAAACTGTCTATTCAGGCCGAACTTGTGGTCATGCAAAAGCAAAGTCAGATTACAGCAATACCATGGCACTGATAGTTGCGAACAGACCGTCGGCTGTCAATGGATTAACCGACTAGCGGGGAAGCGCTTCGGCTTTTGCGCACGTGCTGTAGAATGTTTTAGCGTTATTGCTAGTGGCCACTTAGGTTCCAAAATAATCTCTAATATTTGCGAAGTGGGCGTAATCTTAACAAAACGATATACTACAGCCTCGAAGCTTCTCGAACACCGTAGGCACGTTAGCGCTGAACATAGTGGAGCAGGGCGATAACAAACTTGAAGAAAGAATGTGTCAATACCCTCACTCAGTTGTAGTTTGAATGTACTTCTATAAGAAAGTCCCATCTATTACACTGGTCGGGAGATGGTGCCGGATACGCCCGATGCGGGACAAGGTTAAATTAAGAGGAGCTTTGCTCCCAAAAAAGCCCAAACTAGCTCTGCGACGCACACATTCCCAGCTTGACAACACCACGTTCTCTGCTTATTCCCACCACTATCAAAATCTCAGCTGGGCTACTGAGCACACACGAGGCGTATTGCGATCCTCTCTCGTGCAGTCGAGTTGCTCAAAAACTTTTAAGAAGCCACGGGATGGGGACTAAGGACCCAATTCTGCTTCTATTCCATCAGCGACGCTCCTTTGGCTGCCCCACCTTCTTTTGAAGACGGTAGTATTTCTTGGGATGCTTCAACACAAAAAGTTTGGTCTGTCTGTTTGTTGGTGTCTGTCTGACCAATGATCCAGCCACCCGGTTTAGAGGAAAATAAATAAAAGGAAGAGACAGGAAGGTTAACCTAGAAGAACTGGTTTGCTACTCTGTACATCGGTGGGGAATTGAGGATCAGAAAAAGGATGGAGATAGAGAGACCTAAGATAAATTAGGAAAAAAAATACACATGCACACATAAGCAGGGCGTTCCAATCAGAGTTGTTTGGAGAGGTCGGTTGAACGCAAGAATCGCAGGAGCACCTTCACAGCCTTCTTCTGCGAGATAAAGTTCTGCCAGTAGCGCAAGATTATTTATTTCGAAAGAGTCTGGTCGTGCAGGTCGTCTAGTGCATTGCAGAGTGACTGCCTCTGCGATCAGTATTGTGGGCATTCGCACAGAATATGCCAAGTTGTTTTGTACTGCCACATTGCTCACATGGAGAAGTGTCAGCCGTTTCTGTACGGAACGCCTACGCATTGGTAAACGCGACACCCAACCATAACCTGCACAGCATAGTAGCGTCTCGTCGGTGGAGTTCTGGAAAGATTAGAAGACTGAGAGTTGGGACTGAGGTACATAATCGTGCGTGGGTGAAATGTGTCTCGTTTCTTTGTGACGCGGTGCGCTTGTGAGCAAGCATGTGGAGTTTCCGTCCAGCGTATGTTCTGGAGAGCGGTGTTGTTAATTGATTGCTTTCATTATAGGTAGAACGGGCAGATCGATTGGCTCGTTCATTGCCAATCATTCCACAGTGAATTGGAAGCACCTTAAAGTCTATTTCATGTCCTTTCTTAATTAAATGATGGGTTTTTTTTGTGCAATCTCAAACACCAGTTGTTCGTGCGGGCCTCGGCGTAAAAATGATGAAAGAGATTTCTGTGCTGCCTTAGAATTCCTGAAAATTGGCCATTTTTGTTGCTGTTCCTCACTAATGAAAAGTAATGTGCCACGAAGAGCAGTGAGCTCCACTCCCGTTAATGTCGTAAGGTGGGATGTCTTGATTTTGCTCGTGGTGGTGTTTATCAGTATAACAAAAGATGACGTTGAACTGTTCTGTAAAACGGAGCTGTCGATGTATACCTGTATACAGCCTTAGTATGTTTTGTATAACAACAGCAGAGCAAGCTGCTTCAGAGCAGGTGAGAACATATCTGCTTTTTTTCTCGTCAGGTGTAGTTAGCCTGATGTTAGCCTGGGTCAGATAACCAGGAGATGTCGAAGGCCTGGCGGCGGGTGTGAAGCATGTGGGCGAACAGTCGTGATACGTGATTACCGTCTGGCCAAAGGGCGAACGTGGCTTGTCTGCTGTTAAAGAGGCTAGGTGGTGGCATGGTGTCCGAGCAATATGCTTTATATGTGTATAAAGTGTCTCAACGTCATTATGTGTCGCGATGAGATGGTCACCAGCAATTGCTATAGAAGCCATTGTCGACGCACTAAGAGGCAAGCTGAGGCAAATCCGGAGTGCCTGGGTCTGAACACTCTTTAACGTTCTCAGACTTGTTTCCATGAATTGGTCAATGCCAGTAAAATGTACCGCATGAAACCGACGAAATGTACCCTGTACAGCTTTAGCACTGTACTGGGTGACATTATCCTAGTCTTCCCTGCAAAGAACTTCAGCAGATTACAGATGTCTATTAACTATTTTTTCATGTAGGAGACGTGATCGCTCCGTGATAGATTTTTGTCAATTATGACGCCCAAAAACTTGATCGAACGTATGGTACAGCTTGACCATTGATGCTTATGGAGCAGTTATTCATAGGCTTGCGTGTAAAAGTTACTAGGGCGCATGTCTGGAAAGAAATTTTCGAGTCTTGATTTCTCAGGTAAGGTAATGTTTCTGTGTCAGCTTTTTGAATTCTCGCTCGCAACTGCAGGCGTGTTACAGCTGATGCCCAAACGCAGATATCATCTACGTACATTGATAGCCTGACTATGCTTGGCAGACGTGCAGTGAAAGCCATTAGCATAACATTGAACCCCACAAGGCTGAGTACGCCACCCTGGGGGACGCCACGGTGGCTGTAATGTGGAGAGGTTTGACCGTCTTCAGTGCTCACAAAGAAGTATAACATTGACACCTGTGTGGCTGTTACCGCCCTCCGAGTGCGACGCCAGTGTTTTGCGAGCAACTGCATGATGCTTTGAATGATATTGTCAAAAGGCACCCGCATACACCTGTTTTTATTCTAGGCGATTTTAACTACCCGAAAATAAACTGGTCACTTCCTTCCTGTTCATTAAGCTCACTTTCAGCCGACAGTTTACATTTCGTGGAACTGTGCGAAGACTTTAACCTTACCCAACTCGTAACGCAACCAACAAGAATGGGCCCCACTTCATCAAATGTTCTTGATCTGATTCTCACCACTGTACCAGACCTTGTCCATTCTATTTCATATATCCCAGGCATAAGTGACCATTGTTTCGTGCACTTCAATCTAACAGGTTCTTTAAGGCGTCGGTCAAACAATCGGAAAACAATAAGAGACTACTCACGCGGCGATTATGACTCAATTAACAGTGAACTCGAATCGAATTTTGAGAGCTTTGCTAATGGCTTCTTTGATCGCAGCGTTCAACAAAACAGGAACTTGTTCAAAATGAAAGTTGAATCTTTAATCACGCGATACATTCCCACGTACGTTATCAAGGGTCGCCAACGCCCCCCTTGGTTCTCAACTGACATAAAAAAATTGCGGAATAAAAAGAAACGGTTGTTCCGTCAGGCAAAGCAGACTAATTCGTTAGCCCGTTGGCACGTGTACAAATCTGTCCTTTCCGAATACAGAGCTACTATCAAGGAAGCCAAGCGCGTTTTTCTTAATAATACCCTTCCCTCAATTCTTGTAACCAACCCTTCTAAGTTTTGGAAAACTGTTAAACCAAGGGAAAAGAAAAACATTTCGCTTACGAACTCAGACGGGCAGCCAGTTCGCGGTGAAGTGTTGCATTGCATTAAATGATTTTTTTGTTACTTCTTTTTCAAGTTGTTCTGCTTCTGCGTTGCCACAAATGCCTAGTCGTGATTTTTTACCCATGTATCCTGTTACTGTTGATGCCGTTGGAGTGCAAAATTTAATTCACAAGCTTAAGTTATCCTCTTCTTGTGGCGTAGATGAAATCAACTCAAAGTTTCTAAAAAACACTGCATTGTATTCATCAATTTACTTGTCCCTAATCTTTTCGCAATCTATTCAGACCTCCACTTTGCCGCTTGACTGGAAAGTGGGGAAGGTGGTCCCTCTGCACAAATCTGGTAACACACAGTCTCCTCTCAATTACAGACCAATTTCCCTAACCAGTGTTCCTTGTAAAATGTTAGAACATATAATTTACTCCAACCTTGTCTCATTCCTAGAATCAAACTCTTTTTTTACTCCCTACCAGCACGGATTCCGAAAAAGTTACTCATGTGAAACCCAACTTCTTTATTTTACTAATGACATAGCATCGGCTTTAGATCGCGGCTCACTTGTGCATTGCATTTTTCTTGACTTTCAAAAAGCTTTCGATAAAGTACCTCACCAATTACTCCTCATGAAAATTAGTGCCCTAAACATTGACCCGAACATTCTTAAATGGATTGAATGCTTTCTGACTAATCGCACTCAGTTTGTAACAACTAATGACTATAACTCACCTCTTTCTAAAGTAACATCCAGCGTACCCCAAGGTTCCGTATTAGGCCCTTTACTTTTCCTTATATATATTAATGATCTCCCCGACAGCATTAACTCCGCTATAAGGTTATTTGCAGACGATTGTGTAATTTACCGCGAAATAAACAATGAATCAGATAACCAATTTCTCCAGTCAGACCTTGACACAGTCTCAACCTGGTGCAATAAATGGCTTATGACTCTCAACTCTAACAAACCTAAATGCATGTCAATAACCCGGCGATCTATTTCTCCCCCCTGTACCTACAGAATTAACGCCGTTCCCCTCCAGCATGTCTCTTCATATAAGTACCTCGGCGTTTACATTACCAACAATCTATCTTGGCACACGCATGTTACCTACATTTGTAATAACGCTAACCGAACGCTAGGATACTTACGCCGCAACTTTTCTCGCGCTCCGCTGTCCCTCAAAATTCTACTATACCGATCACTAATTCGCCCAAAGCTTGAGTACGCGTCCGCTATATGGGATCCCGTGCAGCAAAATTTAATCAACGCGTTAGAATCTGTTCAGAACCGCTCAGCTCGGTTCATTTGTTCTAATTATTCCCGTAGTGCTAGCATATCAGAAATGAAATCTAACCTTGACCTGCCCAATTTAACTGTCCGGAGGAAACTAGCGCGACTGCATTTTTTTCATAAGATATTTTTTCACAATCCATCAATGAAGCGAGACCTCATTTCACAACCGTCGTACCACTCATCGCGCATTGATCACCAGCATAAGGTTGCCATTCCGTTTTGCCGCACCAAATTCTTTTCAGCAGCCTTCTTACCGAAAACAGCCGCCGATTGGAACCACCTTCCCTCTTCCGTTGTAACAATAACAGACCCTTTGTTATTCAAGACTGCAATTTCTCAGCAATGTTTGCAACTATACGCAGTTTTCATTATCTATCTTTGTCTTGTATGTGCTTGAATTCTTACTTATACATTTTTAGTTGACTTATGTTGCCTTCGTGATTTGCGCATCTGACACTTGTTTCTTTATTTTGTCTTTTTTTTCTTGTGTGTTAGAAAATGTTGTACCCACCCCCTCTGTAATGCCCTACGGGCCCTGAGGGTATTCTAATAAATAAATAAATAAATAGACAGATAACTACGTATGATACATCTCACCACCTACCACTACATCTTCGAGAGTGTAAGGACTGATTCATGCGTAACGCTGTCATACGCCCCTTTGACGTCTAGGAACAAAGACGCGCAGAGGCGCTTATGGCCTTTCTCGTGCTAGACTTAAGTGACCAGGTTGACTGCGTTGTCAATCGATGATTGACCACGCCGAAATCCTGCCATTGAATCTGGGTAGATGTTGTTGCTCTCCAAGTACCACTCAAAGCGTCCCAGGATCATCCTCTCCATAACTTTGCCTACACAACTGGCCAATGCGACCAGACTGTGGGATGAGAGCTCCAACGGTGACTTGGCTGAATTCAGAAGTGGAAATCGGTGACTTGTCTTTCAGCTTGTCGGGAGCATACTATCTTGCCAGGATTTGTTGCACAACTCCAGGAGCAGGATTCTCGAGCTCTCACTCAGACGACACCGGGCCCTGTAGGAAATTTTGTCGGGCCCTGGTGCCGACGTGCATCAACACAAAGGTAGTGCTGCTCTGAATTCAACGGTGGAAAAATGCAAATCCATGTGGGAATCAAGTGTTTTTGGGCAGCTGGTCGAGAGCAATATGCCATTGGGCACTATGAGTGGCCAGTGTAATCTGGCACAAAAGTCGTCTGCCACGTCAATGTCGCGTTTCTGTTCAGAAAGTGCGAGAGCCATGAATGGTGACCATTGAGTGGGTTTTGTGCAGAGATCTCGTACAATCTTCCACAATTGTGATAAGTGTTTGTGTGGTGGAAGCGACTCACACAAAGCAGTGCAACGTTCTGACAGCGAGTTTATCTATCCGGCGCTGAATCTTCTTCTGTATACGTCGAGTAATCCGTAAGTCTTCCATTGCCTTTGTGCGACAATATCTTCGTTCAGCACGCCGTCGAATCGCTCGAAGTCGCTCTAAATTGATGTCAAATTCCATAATTTTAGAAGAGCATGTGAGAGTACAGCTAGCGTCGTGTATTGTGCTTTTATGATTTGTTCTATGTCCAGGGTTCTCATTGCTTGACATTGCTCTTCTACGCGACACTGAAATTTGAACCAGTCAACTCCGTGAACGCTATCGCGTATCTTAGCATGAGACAAAACCCTGTTCAGCCCATGCCCCCCCCCCCCCCCCCAACTTGATCTGGTGTCTGCGTTCACATTTGTGTGTGTATTGTCTATCACAAAATTGGCAGATACAGTGTTCAGTGGGAATCGCTGATATGCGAAGCACGAATGAGGAAGGTATATATGTCACTTTAAAGTCAGCAGAACGTTACGACGTGGACGGATGTAGTACACAGAAAATACAAGTAGAAATGTTATGAGCACTCAATTGTCCAAATAAGATGCAAGTATGTTGTTAATAGTCGCGTAACGACGTCACCGCTAACAATTGAAATACCACCAGCAGCAGTGGTAGGCATGTAAATTTTGCCGTATATGATTTCCATCGCATGATTATCCTGTTTGCACCTGACGTTTGTGTGCGTAGTTCATTCATGTCAAGTAATATCAAATTTGGCATCTATGAAGCTAGCAAAACGGCCGCGAGCACACTATGAGCGCAGCCTGTGGTCATGTTTTACAGGACACGAATGTCATCATTATCATATTTGAACGCGTCATTTACCTTCATCGTCAATTCGCGTCACTTAAGAGCAAATTCGGTATATGTGAAAGTAACAAAATGGCTGTTCTTACATATGTTCTTACATTACACGCATTTCATGCTTATCATGGTTGCACCAGTGACATATCATCGTCATTCATTCACGCCACATAATACCAAATTTGGTATATGCGAAGTTAGCAAAACAGCCATGAGCGCACGATGAGAGCAGCCTCTAGTCTTGTTTTGCAGGACGCGTATGTCATTATTATGAGTTTTGAACTTGTCATTTACCTTCGTCGTCCGTTTCCGTGTCGTAATACCAAATTTGGTATATATGAAGCTAATGAAATGGCTGCGAGCGTATCATGAGCATGGTATGTATTCTTGTTCTTACATGACACGCGTGTGATGACCATCATGTTTGAACTCGCCATATATTTTCGTCATCCAAACATGTTACGAGCTACCAAATTTGGTGTATGTAAAACTATCGAAACGACAGTGAGTGCATCATGAGCGCGGCGCGTAGTCTTGACTTACATGGCATGCAAGTCATGGGTGCTACGTGAGGGCATGTCACTTATGTATCCCCTGCAGTCATGTACTATACCAGTTCTGCAATATGTCGTGTGAATGAAACTGCCGCAAGAGCAGTATCATGATGACATTTCTTTCATGACATTCATGTCATACACATGTCACAATTTCCATGTTATGACTTGTCACTTATTTTCGTCATACTGTCATGTTATGCCATACAAATTTTGGTATACATTCCACCATCGAAACGGCCAAGAGAGCTACTATTCGCAGACACACATACACACAAATCTATCTATCTATCTATCTATCTATCTATCTATCTATCTATCTATCTATCTATCTATCTATCTATCTATCTATCTATCTATCTATCTATCTATCTATCTATCTATCTATCTATCTATCTATCTATCTATCTATCTATCTATCTATCTATCTATCTATCTATCTATCTATCTATCTATCTATCTATCTATCTATCTATCTATCTATCTATCTATCTATCTATCTATCTATCTATCTATCTATCTATCTATCTATCTATCTATCCGCTTACGTCTGGGTGCTGTCGTGATCACGCCCTTAATTTGCGGGAACCAAACTTGGTATGGAGGGTTAAATGGATGACGATTATGACGCACTTGTCATGACATGAATAAAGGGACCATCCCATCACGTCGTCAACCGCGTCCCGCCAGGCAGCTGCACACACTGGTGGGCGGGTATGTACCACTAGTTTGCGGGTATGTGCAACAGGTGATTGGCACTTGATGTCTACGCAGGAATGGTGAGAACACACATGGGTTATTTTAACGCGTGAGCGTTAAGAAAAAGCTGACATTGACAGCATTCATCCGACAAATGCAAAGAATAAATGTCAAGGTCCAAGCAGGAATTGAATCCAAGCATTCTACGTGACAACGATGTATTATACCACACAGCTATGCGAGGTCTCGGAAGTACTTTTCAAATAGACCTTTACGTTCGTGAACCGTCAAATTTGGTTGCTGTGCTTGCTATCCAATTTTATTAACTATAGACATGTACTCCTATGATACAACTGGCATGTCTGCTTAACGTTAATTCTTTTTAGGTACCGTGCGCTGCATTTGATTTACTTAGCCGTTGCGAGAGCTGCAATTCTCGTGGGCACCAGCATTTCATATCAGCTTATCGTTTCTGGTGTTTCCCATACTCAATGTTGCTGTTGGCGTCATTTTTTCTCTCAAACAGCTGGCTATGTAAACACCTGTGACTTCAACACATGTCTGTGCGTGCAACATATGTACATATATTTAGCATACTTTCATAACGTGTTGCTCAAGAAAAAAAACGACATGGTCACATTTCTTGCGCATAGTTCGGGTAACATTGGTTGCCAAGATGCATGGAATCTGCTGAATTTTTTTTCATTGACACTAAATTTAATTTGATTGCAGTTCTGAGTGCCTTTACTCCATAATGAACTTATCGATTTGAACAACAATTATTACTTAGGGAATAAGAAACACTGCATCAAGGTGCCTGACACAGAATTTAGAGCTATTGCTTCCCACTGATCTTCATAATCATTATCATCAGCCGAATTACGCCCACTGCAGGCCATAGGACTCTCTCATGTATCACCAATCGATCCGGTCCTGCTGCTGTATCATACCTGCAAGTCTCTTAATCTGCTCTGCCCACCCAATTTTCTATTCTCCCTTTCAGGCATTTGTTTTCTCTTGGAATTTAGTCAATTACCTTCATTGACCAGTGGTTACCCTGCTGGCGCGTCACGTGCCCAGACCTTGTCTCTATGTTTTCGATTTCAACTGTGAAATTCTTAACCCCGGTTTATTCCCTGACCCACTCTGCTTTCTCTTAATATCACATCTATCACCCTCATTTCCATTATTTGCTGCGTCGTGCCTAATTTAAGTGCATACTTCTTTGTAAGCCTCCAGGTTTCTGCTGCGTAAGTAAGTACCGGTAAGATACATTTGTTACGTACCTTCCTCATGAGGTATGGTGGTAGACGACCATTAATGGCTAGAGGATGATTACCGAAATTGCCCCACCTTGTCTTCTATTTATTTCACTCTCACATCTGGGCTCCATGGTTACTCCCTTCCCTAAATAGACATAGTTATTTGTAATGGCTTGGTGTTTATTATGGCTGAGTAATAATGGATGTTGGCATATAGTGGATAACGTCTTAGTGTTTATCGTAAGACAAGTATCCTTAATGTGAAACGAAACAATCTTGAGTTATATAGCTTACACGGGGAAGTCGAAGTCTGGATCACGTCAGGAACAGGGTACCCTTCAGTGGCTCGAACCCATGCGTATGCTGTTCTGTTGCTCCTACGAAATCACGAAAGGTAACAGGCATTCGCGAATCAATGTCGAAATACCTGCAACGAATATTCAGCTATACCATCTGTGGTTATGTTTCTAAAGTGCAGTCCACTAGCTAGAACGGTAGATCCCCAATCACTGGCATTCATTATAGAAACAATACCATCTAATATATTGCAGTACTGTTTGAGTGATGACCTAACACTGTCAGGAAATGAACGTAATCATAGAGGAAGGTTCAGCTATAGAATATGTAGCAATGATAATTTAGAGGTCTTACATTGTTTTGTAAAAAAACTTTTATTCGGCCTTACCTATAACTAGATTGCTACGCCTTTTGTTTAATGCTTCTCTATACTCCACTAAGACTTAGAAGTGTGGCAGCTTGGGCTAGTTGGTATGGCATGACGATAGTCATAGCACGAGAACAAAACGACGATACAGAGACAAGAAGGACACGTGTCTTTTGTGTCCTTCTTGTCTCTGTGTCGTCGTTTTGTTCTCGCGCTATAACTATCGTCCACTAAGACGTCGGAAATAGAAAGCGAGCGCATGCAGATGAGTTCTTGCGTGTATTAGGCGCTATCGTCTACCAATAAAAAAGGTCACTACTGTTTATTTCATGTGGTCGATACTTATCTTTCATCTACAAAGAAATATTCACGCGACACAATGCCGGCAGAGAGAAGTGAATGGCGCAGTTGTGATCCGTTAGCCCCGACGATGGTGTGCTTTTTTAAAGGCTCACTGTTGAATTTCAGCTGCTTTGAATCCCGCGTCGTTGTATCTCACTCCACACACAGTATTTCACTCTTTCTTTGCTTGTTTATCTCTTATATACCTTTTCAATCCTCTCCGGAACATTACAAAACATATTTTGTCGCTTTGGCTACTTTTCATTTCTATATACTGATTTTTTGTATATACTTTCTCAGAATAATTTGAGAAAGCTCGCATAAAAGCCCGGCGCTGAAAAGAGACAGGAGTGTAAATATTTTACTGGTGCAATTTGGGTCCAGCGCCAGTGCGTACAACCATCGTGTCACATTTTCGTAATCATAAATGTAAATTAGAACACGTAAAAAGAACGAAACGTCTCATGGTATGTCCTTCTGTAATTCTTACTTTGCAAGAGTAAATGGATCGATGTCTCCCACGGCGTTGACGGTGTACTGGTCCTCTTCGTTTACAGAAAGCAGTTCATTGTAAACGCATTTCTTTTCATTGTAATATGGCTCATACTCGTATGACCTCATGTAGAGATAGTACTTTCCGGGCACTTTTAGCGCCTGAAAAAAAGGGAGATAAAGGAACAGGTTACGCCATAAAAATGGTTCTTACGCTAGAATGGTTCGTAAAACAAACTTTTGGGGGACGCGATATTGGGCATATCATAAGCAGCACCAGCTAACTTGTGAGAAGAAGGGCATCAGAATTCAAAGCTTTGTCAACTCAGTGCGGTTTTTTTATACAAGAACAAGGACTGCTGCATAAAAATAGTAGGATTAAAAAAAGTGGTATGCAGGATCGAATATTAAAACTGAACATCTATATTGAAGTACGCGCGAAGCGTAGAAAGACAGAGAACGTAATAATCACATCTACCTGTTATAAACTATATTATTTTGAAAAGTAACACACTATAAGGCTAGGGAGGGGAAGGTCTTAGTTGTAGTCGTTTAACTGAATTGTAGTGTTTATCATATAAATGAGAAGAAAGCATTTTACTGTAGGTAAAAATATCACGTGATTTGTGGCGCCAGCTGGCAGGAAAAGCTTCGAACTCGACGTCATGGCCACGAGCTGCTCTGGGGGACTCATCAATAGCTCATCAATAGAGCATCAGCGGCGTTTCACGAAAGTTTTATGTTCAGTCCTTACCCGCGCAAAGTTGTCATTCTCTCCACGTTTTTTCCCCGAATATATGATAAATACTAAATACTGTGAAAATATTACAAGTAGCCTCCCTGTGCCTTCTTTAGCTTGATACACGTTTGGTTTTGAGCCACGCTGAACAAGATGTGATTCAAACAGTGCATAACAGCTGAACCTCATTGCATTGCAAAAAAAGCTAACATTCAACAGATCTTGGAAGTATGTTGACTCGGAACATCTTATTCCATAAAAAAATTATGCTGCGCCGTGAACGTGGTAACAAAAGCATGAAGTCATGATAAATCGGTACTGTGCATTGGACGAAAGCAGCATTTCGGGAAGTTGGCGATTCGTAATTTCAGAAGGACTCAACAAAACAACATGGACGACAAGGCAGACATACGCAATGATAACTTCAAACTAAATCTATTGTGCCACTGGATCTGATTTTGTGCTTACGGTATACATTGCGTATGCGTGCACGTAGAAGCAATAAAGGGTGCTATCCATGTACGATGTATACAACTGTAACAATCTGCAAGACGCCACCGCCAAGAAGGCAGGCTGTTTGGCGGTGAGGGCGAGTGATGGGGAATAAGTACAAAAACACAAGAATTGGAGCGACACAAGCGCTGAACCGATGTCTTTGAGCTCTTGTGTTTCTGAGCTTGTCTTTTGCGCTGGTCGTGATGAGTATGTTCGAACTAGCCCAATTCACTATTTTTATATTTTCACAATCACCTCACACTCTGTGAGTTTTGTCAAGGGAAACAATTGTACGAAAGGTAAAGGAAAGTAGAAAGCCACAATTTTGACAAGGAATTGAAAAAAAAGTTCCGAGGGTAATTCATACTTGTGGCGTTCACGCAGCCAGTCACTGAGGCATCACCAGGTGCCCACTATATTGCTTTGCCGCGAGAAAGCGCTTGGCTGTATACCACACAGTCGGCACACCAAACGAACTTGTTTTGATGCTGCTTAGTGTACATCTCGGGTGGAACGGCATTGGGATTCGTCAGCTTGCACAGCTTCCCAACCTTTTTGTGAGCTGAAAACATAACCTTAATCATTTCCTTCTGGGCAATCTTTTTCACGTTACGGAATATCCCGTCTATGTAGGGACACACCTGTTCTGGTGAGCTTGCGGGAAGCGCCATCAGCTACCTGCTTTGGCGCAGAGGGTTGTGCTTCTATTGAAGTTTGCTCAGCGAAAGCCACCGCAACGTGTTTGGGATATTCTGCCCAAGATTAACGTTCTGTCTGCTGCTCAAAACTTGAGCCCACAACGTGGCAGCAAGATTTTCTCAGGGCATCATTAAGACATAAACTGACTGTCGCCCGCCTAACAAGCTTGGAATCTGCGGGCATGTACGGCAAAGTGTTTTTAGGCTGGCGGCTCGTATGAGAAAAACGTGTAACTATTCTAAATGGTTAGTCTAAGGTAAAGGGAGTGAATGGAATCATTCATCGGCAGATCATGTGTAACTCGAAAGGCAACTAGGCGCTTTTAAAATGTGCTTAACGCGTTCCTTGCTTCTAAAACAAAATATTCTGATGGCAGTCAATAAAAATAAGTAGGTCATCAGTGTA
This sequence comes from Rhipicephalus annulatus, assembly GCA_013436015.1. Taxonomy (NCBI): domain Eukaryota; kingdom Metazoa; phylum Arthropoda; class Arachnida; order Ixodida; family Ixodidae; genus Rhipicephalus; species Rhipicephalus annulatus. Next base: position 141,053 of record WOVY01011093.1, on the reverse strand, counting down.
TCTAACTTTTTAAAGAAGTGTGGTGATTTGCACTTGTAAAATGTTGTGAAACAAATATTCGGATGGCAGTCAATAAAAGTAAGTATGTAGTCAGCGTATCTAAAGTTCTTAAAAAGTGTGGTGCTTTGCATCTGAAGTAGAATGTAATTTCAGCGGGATAAAAGCAAGTCGCTAAGAATGGGAGCTACGCAGGAGCTAATACAAATATATCCCTTTTGGTTAAAGTATTGGTGGTCCCAGGTGCGATACAGTACGGTCCCCTCTCTCGTAAAGAGTAATGCGATTCTTTCACATCGACATAAAACACCAGGAAGCCACTGTGCGAATTGGATTTTAAGAAATTGATTACTGGGTCCAGACTGTTAACAAGAAATTGGTTTGACAGATAAAATACCCAGCCTGTTTTTTATATACACGTCCAAAGGCTTTCGCCTTGCATCATTCTCTTAAACACTCGCCCTTAAGGACAGCGTGCTTGTGAGTTTTGGCGCTGAAGAACACTTCAAGGTTATCCCGCGTACTGTTGTGGACAGCCTTGGCCGGTTTTTATAGATGAACCCGTTTGCATGGGCGCTTTGCTGCCGTTTTAACCTTTGCCATCGACACACCTCAGTTCAAAGTAGGGTTGCCGGCTACGAAAGTCTTGGCGTTAAAATATGAAGGAGAAAGCACTGCAAAACTGTTTTTATTGTTCGGCTGGAACAACACACAGCGACTCGTCAACCAGAATGGAAGCCATGCAGTCAATAGAAATCTTCGGTTTCAGTTGTTTGAACTTTTGCAGTACTTTGACTCCTTCCGAGACGCCGCGGCCTACTGCGGTTTGTGAGGCAGGCGTTTTACCATAGAGCCTCGTCGGGACTTTCAATTGCTTGGCTAATTATTGCATGTAGACGTACTGTCGGTGCACCGTCATTTGTGGTTACAGTGCTAGCTCTGCATTTTGAAATAACACTATAAGTATCACAATTTTACTCCCATGATAAAGGATTCGTGTGTGGATAACGTCGTGTGGGTTTCTAGTGTGGGCTCCGTTTTCACTCCAAAATGGTGAACACTACAACTGAATTTCTATGATTCACTAAGGCATAATAAAGTGTTGAACAACCCCGAGTAATACGCTAACAAATGTTGGGCATAACGTCCTTATCATCGCACAGTGAAGTGCACATCGTTCCGTAATACTGACGTCTGTGGTATATCGTGAATGCTAACGGTACTTCAAACTTTAACTTTCCTTTAAGCTCCGGAATAGTTGATATAGCAGGTAAGTTCACAATAAAAACACAGCTACTAAACATACAGACACGTCAAGCTACCTTGTAGCGAAGGGCTTAATGCCAAAAAATTCAGAGCTTTGCCACAAAGGCGAATCCATGATCGTGGTAGCAACAAATTAGAAGGTCACACGCAGAATGAAAAACAGATGAAAGCGTGCCCTGTGTTTCTTACGCACAATTAATGCACGAATCGTGCTCACAGGTACAGATTCACGCAACTAAGTGCCTCAGTTTTTACTTCACTGTGTCTCAGTTGTTACTTCGCGCTTTTCGCAAACGGAGAGTGTGCAACAATTGCAGCGACCTTTGTGCGCCCGGCAACTACAACAGAATCGTTCTACGTAAGGCCTGAGGCCAGCCAAGACGTACGATTCTTCCCTCCTCGCCACCGCGAGATAAGGGCACGCGAAGGAGCAGCGCTACCCTTTTCTAAGCAGAGCACAGTAAGCATGGGAGATTAGAGCGGGTGCCGCCATGCGATGTGGCGACGCACGCTCGTTGCACCGTCTTGCTGGTAGTGCTGAAAACGCAATGCACCCCGAATACCTCTCAGTAGCGGTAAGTGTTAGATATATATAGCTTGCCGTTTGAACGTTGAAGGACCTGCTCCTCGGTGGCGCAGTGGTTACCAACTCGTATTCACGGTTCAGAGGACCCAAGTTTGACTACACGGGCCGGAGTCTTTCTAAGAAAACTTCGACACAAAAATTTTGGTCTCTCTGTGTGCTTATTTGTCTGTTTTTTCGCCAAAACGATATCCGCAACGACCAAAATCAGACCCCATCCACAGTGCCCACCAATTTTGCACGAGTTTGAGCGTTCATACTTGTGCGATTGTCAGTTAAAAAGCAATCATTGCGCGTATTTGAGGCACAATAGCAACACATCAATATTCTGTATATGTGCCTTTGCACTAGAGAAGGCAAACATAACTTATTATAAGGACCGGAGCTTTTATCACGCTGCGCTGACAACGCAACGCTATGCACAAAAAGGCAAGTGTTTCCAACGCTTTGCTAAGACGACACGGCGGTGGCACCTGTCCTGGGCTTTGCGTTCTACACCTTATCGCCTCCGAGTCCGGCGCGCACGCCTTTCTTCGTTTTCGAAGATAACTACCCGGTAGTGCTTGGTCTCACGTGCTTCGCTGCACGGATCGAGGCACTCTAACCCAGTGCCTCCAGAATACAATTCAGCAATTTTCTCGCACAGAACACAAACTAAACGCTTTGTTCAAACTCTCCAGTCACAAGACTATCGTCTTAGACCACACTTGCAGTGAAACATTCAGATACGGGATCATTTTTTTTGCATTTTTATATATTTATAGACACGTATACATGTACGGTGAGTGACGCTGACGCCAGCGGCATAACTCATCCGAGAGTATCCATATAGTTTCTATCGCAATAAAAATGCACTCGCTGAATGCTTCGCATAAAATCACTTTCTATAAGGCGTGTGTTGTGCCCGGGATATACGGGCATGTGCCACACGCGTGTGGCTGAGAGTTCATTGACGTATGCGATGGCATTTTCACGTTATGCATGCCATGTTCAGACAGTCGTAAGCGTAAAACCCTCTTATCATCGCACAGACAGACAGACAGACAGACAGACAGACAGACAGACAGACAGACAGACAGACAGACAGACAGACAGACAGACAGACAGACAGACAGACAGACAGACAGACAGACAGACAGACGGCAGGAAGGCAGGCAGGCAGGCCAAGATGGGAGAAAAGCGGTGTTTCACCACAAACACGATTAGCTCGTCATCACACAAGTAACATAACATGTTTCTCGCGCACTTTTCAAAACCCATTCTCTCAATCCCGTGTCGTGCATATCCGCAGGTCACCGCCTATGGTATGAGGGTAGGCGCCAAAGTGTTTCAAAGTGTACCAAGAACGATGATAGAACCTCTTGGGCACCTTAACAGGATAGTGTTCGGGAACCCTTGGCGCAAAAGTCTCTCTGACAGCGAATCCAGCGTAGGAAACGTTCTCATGAACGCAAAAAATAATCTTGATGATTCAAGCTGCACTCTAACCTATCTATCACAGAATTATGGTTGCACCCGTAACAGCCTAGAGAAAGCACATGTCGGTTCAACATCATTGGTGTTTTTCATGTTGACCACCTGGATTTATAAAAAAAGTACCAAATACTGCAGATAAACTATTGTTATTGAACCAGTTATAGTCAAGTGTTGCTCGATCTCGTAAAAGTGCGGAGATGTCCGCTACTCGTGATATGCATACAATCGTGCCATAGCATCCCGTTCACATACAAAAAAAGGGGGGGGCGAGGATAAGCGCGCGCGCTCGCAGCTGTTGCTATGGGATGAGTGAGAGTGGAGAAATAAAACCTTCCGGCGCATGAACACCACCACGGACACCGCAGACAACGCTGGATTCCTGGCGTAGCCCGACTAAGAAGTGCGTTCGCATTAAATAAAGCATGGTCGATCCCTTCATCATAGGAATCGGTAAAGCACGAAAGTAAAACGGCTCCTTACAGAAGCCATTTGAAGTTTACTGTACATTGATATAAGAGGTTGCACAACGTCTATTGGTGTTTGACAGCAATAGTAACACTTATGGCATCCACTTTGACGTTTCGCCGTATATATACATACTGACGAGTGACGTCCATCACTAATGAGTAAACAAAACCTTGTGGTCCTATATGCTTGTGGTAGCAGTAGTAGTTAACGGTGAAAGCGGAACCAGTAAAAGCTATATAATTGCCAGAAGAATATGACTAATTGGATCCTGAATTTGGGCTACATTCGCCTTCTCGTGGCATGTTGAAGTCATTGAACACCAGTGCCCGACCAGAGAAAAACGCAACGCACGTCGTGTCTTTCGGCCTGAACGGCAGACTTTAGCCAGGAAAAGCCGGCAGGTGTCGAAGACTTATTTTTGCTATGGATGAATGCTATGAGGAATGCCGACGCTTGGGATGAGGTCGCCACCTAGGGGTGTGCCGGGGAGTGCTAAGGCGTTTACAAAATGGCGTTTCTATAGGAAATGCGTTGGAAACGTGCCCAATTGGATGACCCTTAGAAACAACGGTTTTAAGGAACTCATTGTGGATGCCATGGTCATTAGGCATTACAGACCTTTACCAAGAACGCTTTGAGAGTGCAGTGATAAGAATAACAGACATACTTTAACGCCTTCAAAGTATGTCGCCGTAGTGCAGTAGATAACAATAAATAAAAAAAGTGGTGCAGTGGATAGCGCACCCGGCCTCTTTTGTAGCGGAGCCAGAGGTCATGGGTCGGACTATGACGGAAACTCTTTGCTTCGTCTTCTGATAGTGCGCACCTTTCGGTGTCATTTCTATGACGGAAAATCTTCGCTGAAATCTTGTTGGACCCCGGCATAAAATATTTTCGTGTTAGAAACTGATGCCTGTGCTGTGACGCGAATTTTTTACTTTACGTTTGAGACCAGGGTACCCTTTGGTGCGAAAGTAAACGGTGCACACGGTAATCAATTGATATTTGCAAAAATGCTCAATGTACAAAATTACACGGATAAACAACGTATCTCCAAGTACCAAAAATAGTGCGTAGGCAGCTTCTGGGGGACTGTTTCGCATGAGGTCAAACCACTTAGAGCCTGACTCGGTCGTCTTCAATTGAACCTATTCCCTGCAACGAGAAGCTCGCATTCACAATTAGAACAACCTATGTGTATGAAATTTCTGTGAATGCCGGCCTTCTTGTCTACTGGCAGTGTAAAATTGACTCTTTCAAATATAACAAACAAAACTATTGTTTGGTGAAGTGTATGTGAACCAGGAATTTGTGTGTTCGCACTGATTTATAAGTAGCTCAGCAAGGGAAGGCTCTGCATAACAAAACGGCTCTGCAAGACATTATTAAAAAACTTGTTTCCCTTAGTCGTGAATGCTAAAAGGTTGCATATTGCTGGGACAGTTATAAATTGATGCTTGATTAGTGATTGAAAGCCAAGAAGTGATAAACTAATGAAACCAAATATGTAGAATAACATAGAGCTGAGATAGTTAGCACGTGTTCGAATGAAAAAAAAATAGGGCCAGCAAACAGAGATAGAAGAAGAAAGTCAGGACACCACAAAGGGCATTTGGGGTGTCCTGACTTTATACTTCTGTCTCCATTTGCGCGTCCTGTTCTTTTATAAAAATATATAGGTTTGCTGCCCCATGACACGTTGAACACGGGAAAGTCAACCGGGTATCAGCAGGCGCTAAGAAGACCCGATGGATGCTTGGCTTACCTTCCAGGCATCTTGGTATTCTGCATATTCTGGCTTCCGTTCAATTTGTGATAGGCTGACGGAAAAAGACACCGCAAGCAACAAAGAAAACATCAAAACATGGCCGCTTGTTCCTGTGTGAGCCTTCATATTTTGCGGTTTCTGGCGACAACCCCTAAAACAGAAGAAAACAATTATGCACTCATCCTCAGCCATGCTGATCAGTGGTAGGAAAACGCGAAGACTTTTGATGTGTAGTGGAGCCAGGAGAAAACAAGGAGACATAAAGTGCATTGGCTGTATGCATCATGTTTCAATGCAAAACATTTTTGTTTAATACCACAGAGTAACAGCACAAGAACTGATGCTGCTCGACAGTCTTGAAAGAGCACACAGCAAAGTAATATATATAGCGCATTATAAGGAAGATGGCGCTAAAGATCCAACCAAGATGCATGCACGGAAAACTTACGGCATGGGTTTGTCCACACTTTGAAGTAGCTTATATTCTACTCATGCTTTGTAGCCACCTACGGTTCAAGCGTAATATTATAGCTTCGAAAATACGAAGCAAATGCTTGTGAAGAAACTCGCTTTTGAGTGATTTATGGGCCTATGGTGATATCACGTGGTTGGTGAAAAGCACATTGAAAATTAAGACGTCCTACTGTATTAAAAAATTTTCATTCAGTACCTCAGGACTGAACTAATGTTGTGCGTGTAAGCTTTACTTTGTTAGCGCAAAGTTTTAAGTCTTCGGTTACAAAATTGGATGAAGAAATTTCGTGCAGTGAATGTGCCATTATACTGGGCACTTAATTAAGCATACGGCGTTTTAATAAACGTTCTGTACAACATACTATTAGCGACAAAAGCAGGTAATTGTGTACACATGTTTGTCTTATTTGGATAAATGCCAGAATGATCGAGAAACAATGGTCCATAGTGCAATCCACTGTTACAATTTTTGTTGTCTTCGATAAAAGGTTTCTCCTTAACCAACTTTAAAACGACGTTAGCATTGATCCTGAACCAAAGAGAAGATGATTGAATAAAGTCGACAGCACATTTCTATATGGACCTCTCTTAGTTTCTTTATCATGCAACCAATTAGATTCCATTTCAGACATCCCTCTACTGCACTAACCTTATTACGACCTGATTCAACAAAAGTAAAAGAATACAGTATACTGAAACCTCGAATCTTGTGAAGCATAATATTCGCAGCCATAATGTTTTTAAAAATCACCATACATTGTTAGGGGTATGCTCGGCACATGACACTAGTTATGGTCATTGGGCATATCTATGCTATAAACCATACTATATATTTATATAAAGGTGTCATTATCCCGAAAACGAGCCATTACAAAGGTGACTAAATCAGACTGCGCTCACCGTTTTGTGGAAATCCAGGCAACGGAGCTACCAGCAAGACGTCTGTGAGATATATGCAGTCTTGCCACACAATGCCGACGCGTAGCGAATCTGCTCGGGTATGGTTTCAAAAATACAGGAAATAAAAAGACGAGAACATGTTCGCGGAAATGACTCTAAGAGCTAGTTCCTGGAGCCAGAAGAACCGGTAGCCGCATGCATGAGGCAACCGTCAGTCGATCAGAACGCCTTGTACAGAGCGAATACAGATAATGCACTGCTGCGCACACAAGCTCCTCTTGATGGTTACGTGCTTCGAAGCAGCAATAGCGTAGGCTATAAAGGAGGAAAGAATAGAGGATGTGTGTTATGCAATTGAGAAATTCGAATCGATCGAGAGAACACATCTGTTATTCCTGCACCTAGAGTGAGAATTGTTTGAGCGTCATGTACGGCGAAAAAATATCTTCCGAAAGAAACAGAAACAAACATGTCACCTTTATGAAGAAAAAGAAACAGTATCGTAGCTGTTCACTCGCGCATCATAAAGTAGATATCAACATTTTCATTCTTTCCGGCCACTACTTCATAATGAACCCGCACTAACAAAAAATTAAAGGAAAGGTCATAGATGTTTGTCCACCCGTCTGTCCGTTCATACGTCCGTCTGTCCGTCTGCCTGTCTGTCCGTCTGTTCGTCTGTCCGTCTGCCTGCCTGCCTGCCTGCCTGCCTGCCTGCCTGCCTGTCTGTCTGTCTGTCTGTCTGTCTGTCTGTCTGTCTGTCTGTCTGTCTGTCTGTCTGTCTGTCTGTCTGTCTGTCTGTCTGTCTGTCTGTCTGTCTGTCTGTCTGTCTGTCTGTCTAGCCGCCTATGTCAGGGTTCTCTCGTGATGTGACTCCCGAAACTGAGGGAAAACCAATTTTAGCTTGGGAGAATCAGATAGATGGTTTGACGAATATGATTTGCTGGTCGCGACACGAATAATGTCACAATCTCGTCCGTACGTCATCATACACTTTTCGCCAAACACGTGTGGTACAAACCTATATACTACGGGCAGCTATGTGCCGCAGGTATGCAAGTATGTGGCACAGGTGATTGACAATTTATATTTACGCAGTGACGGTGCAAACAGACATCGGGAATTTCAACGTGAGAGTGCCAAGAAAAACATCACAGGCAGCGTTGCCCTACGAATAGAAATAATGTCAGAAAGGAAAGCAATGCAATTTGTTCCTTCTCCTCTTGTGTCCGGGTAGTCATGCGCTGTATTAAAATATGCTCTCAAACATTTTACCAAGGAGCCGTGGCAAATTTCAGAAACAACTTGTTAAATACACTTTAATGTTCATTAAACGTCAATTGGGGATGCAGTGATGGCTATTCAATTTTAAAAACATTAAACTTAAACTAGTGTGAAACAGCCGTAACGTCGTATTAACTTCAGTGGTAGTTAGGCGCCATCCACTGAAGCTGATTTATGTAGCAGTGTCCAGTGCTACAATACTCGCGAGCACTAGTGCTACATATGAGCTTATTGCTTCTGGTGGTGATAATACGCATGTTTCTGTTGGTACCGCTACACAAAACCGTAATCAACCTATTATATAATAAACATTTAACTGTTAGCAGGTCTTTGCATACGTTTACACATATCTGCAGTGTCAATTCGTAACGTTTCGATCAATCAGAAAGTACAATACAACCACGTGCCCTTCGCACGCTCCGTATAACATCACACTTCATTGGGTACGAAACCGCCTCTGCCCAAAGCACGTGGTATCTGCCGTGTTTTTATTTGCTCGTGTTGAAAGTTCTTGCGTTTTGTTTGCTTTGTGTTGTTTAGACCAGGTTTGTTATGTGTGCACGGCTAAATACTTGTGTATGTCGTATATACCTAATCAAACAATCAGGCTGCGCAACGGAGTGCCTCGCCGGCCATCCCCACCTAAATAATATTAAAGACCAATGCTGTTTTTGAGATAACTAAAACGGGTGTGCATAGTATCATTAGACAGTAGATTGAAAGTGCCCCCACAACCTTACTAAAAATACGCATAAATTATGAATATCGTCAACTACATCAGCAAAAATTTGCGTTCTGGGAAAGCATTGTTTGTCACAAGAATAATAAGAGAGCCAGTTCTCATAATTCACTTCGGATCTACGCGAAGTGAATAATGTGAAGCGGGAGTAGCTATGCATACCTAACGGGCAAGGAATGGTGCATTACCCGAACGTTTCTCCATGTAACGTACATCAAGTGATATAAAGGACAAAAAGAGGAGACGGCAAAAGTAGGTCCTAAGGTCCATAATTTCTACGTTGAAGTCACTAAATAGTGTAAATAGTTGGTGTTTGTCGGTGTTTTACATCTATTCGTCGCAATTATTATTGATATTGGTTGGTTGTTGAAATTGTTTTGTGTTTCTCGTCCATGCATTTTCCCGTGACAGCCGACGGACACCATTGATGGACAAGCCTAGGCCCTAAAAGGTGCTTCCCCCCTTAAAAATCATACTCGAAAAGCCATTTTACACTAACAGAGATTCGGAGCCCTCCACTACGGCGTCTCTCTAAGTCATGCCAAAAATTTCGGACTTGAAAACCCAATAAATATTATTGTTATCTGACCGAAGTGTAATAAGCTTAATGGAATTAGGGCTCTTGCATATTAGTTTCAGTACTATGGAAAAGTAATCTTGCAAAATAAGACCATCGATACCATACACAATATAATATGAAGTGTAAATGCTCGTATTATATATATTTGTATATTACAGAAAAGCAAAACGTTATGCTACCTGCACCCATGCAATTTTCAGCGTAGCAGCAGCAGCATTGTGGGCAACATGTGGATTACCAGTACAGCAGTTCACTATCTGCTACTAGCCAGTATGTTTCGCTTGAACTTATTCTATGTTGTCACACTTACCATGTAGCGGAGGGAGATTCATGAAATCGTAGTCACAACAGATCGAAATAATGAACGAGGGAGGCAACATTCTCAGACAGGTACAGTATTTATTGGACCAGAGGCGTAAAGAGGCCCTTTAAGAGGTGCTCAAAATTAAAGAGCGACATCACAACTAGACTCTCACACATCAGCTGACACAACTCTTTAGAATATCCTTGAAGAAGTAAAGTAAACAGAAAATTGTTATCAGGGCTGTGAAAGGGTAGGAGTCATTATAGCTGAGGCATGTTTAGCTGGGGGTTTGTATGTGTGCGTGTGAACTTCCAAAAAAACAATTTGGGGAAGTTTTAATTATTGATCCCCTCCCCCTGTTGAGAAACGTTCTTATTGTGCAAGATCACGAGTGCGAGCAGACAGAGGAGAAAATAAGAAGACGAGAATCCGCTGCATCCTTCGCCATGAACATTATGTCAGTGCAAGAGTATGTGTTAAGTAAACAAATTTCTTATCCCTGTCAACTGGTCTGGCTTATTCTTCATGAAGTGATGCCGAAGACCCGTGGGGAGTTCTACACGGCAGGACTCTGGCCACCACAAGACAGCATCTCGGAACGCCGGTGGAGAACATTTCCGGTGACACAGATTTCAGCGATGCAACGGAAAGCGAGGCTCGGACTCTGATTTACGCCGGCTCATGAACGAAAGTGACAGCCAGCTTCATTTTACGAATGTGAAGGCGAGCGACAGAAATAACAACTGTGAAAGGGAATGCGAACTGCCTTAAAGAAATACGCAGAAATGTGCAAGTCACGTCAAAGTGAGTCTACGATTAAAAGAGTGCGTATGGTCTTGAAAGCATCAGCACATAGACCTAATTACTTTTCACTGAACCGATGCTCTGAAAAAGATCCCAATCTTCTGAATGACTTGGTAGCTCTTCTCATATAATTCCAGATGAACGAGATCGTTTTAACAGCTGATATTAAAATGGCCTGTCTAGAGATCGGCATTTCAAAAGAAGAGTGAGACGCTCTGTGGTTTCTCTGGTTCAAAGACGTTTCAACCACAGGAGAGCCCAAACCTGAAAATGGAGAGTGGAGGATGACCAGACTTCAATTCGGAACCGCAGCAAGTCCATTTCCCCTAGACACCACTTTGCGACAACATCTAACGCCTATACATGGCAAACTATGGCCTACAGCCCAGATTTTATCTGAATCATTCTACGTAGATGCCCTTCTCGTCGGAGCTCCAGCAGAGGAAGAAGCTCAGGAAATCCACGCAGAAGCTAATGAGATGATGGAATGAACAAGTATGCGTCTGAGAAAATGGGCGTCAAATTCGAAAACTTTACATCTGTTTGCTGCGACTGAGGAAACCGACATTTCTTCGTACTCTGTGAAAGTGCTCGGAGCTATATGGAACCCGTGGACATATGTTATGATGGGTGCTCAAAGTCGGCGCTTGGAGTCGTGAAGACCGAGTTAAAACTATGCAAAAGATCTGTTCTGCAAATAGTATCAAGAATATTTGAGCCGATTGGGTTGATGGCACCTTTAATGACACAAGCGAATCTGCTATTTCAAGAGCTGTGGAAAATGAAATTTCATTGGAACGAGGAGGTACCAGAAGACCTTCATAAACTGTGGAGTGAATGGGTGCTCAGAGGTACATCAAATTTAAAAGAATTCACTAAATCATTGGTAGATGCTATTATAGGAGATGTAAGTACGCAACTACACCTGTTTTGTGATGCCAGTCGGAAAGCTTATGGAGCTTGCGCGTTCTTGAGATATGTTGGAAAGAACATGAACGTCTCTACGGCCCTCCTATTTGCTAAATCAATGATAGCAACTAGCAACTTTGTAGGAAGTTACGCGGTCCAAACTTGATCTTCTAAGAGTGGTGATTACAACTAGGTTGGCGACGTTTCTTATGAGATCCCTGAAGACATTTCAGCAGATTATAAACGTTGCCTTCTAGGCTAATTCACCGTCGTGCTGCATTAAGTTCGAGGAGTGAAATTGTAATGAAAATAGTTCGTTGGCAACAAAGTGGCAGAAATTCAGCGCAGCTTTTACAAAACTCGGTGGCGACATTTCTCTGGCACTGACAATGCCACAGCTTATCTGACATGGGGCGCGTCGTTTAAATTCCTGAACTGCAACAAACTAAGGTGGCAAGGTTTATTCTTGTTAAGAGAAGAGGGACAACATCACCGACGAACACCCCGAATGCACCAGGTGGTGAAACAGAGTAGAGCGAGTCTGTCCTGGAAGTCTTATATATGAAAGGATTTGGGCCGATTTGGGACCTGGGAAGATATTCAAATCTCAAAGGAGTCCTGCAAATAACAGCGTGGATTTTTATATTCAATCAGAATTGTCAAAAAGCACGCCTTAGAGAGAAATTATACAGCATAACCGATAAGAACTTGAGCAAAGCAGAAGACTCTTGAAGTAGTGCACAAAAAGGTATACTTGGCCGACATTGACGAACTCGAGAAAGGGAAACTGTTAAGGCAACGTTCGAGTATCAAAACGCTCCATTCTTTTCTGGATGCGGAACGGCGACTGCTTGTAAGAGGCAGGCTACATCCATTTCATAAAGCAGAGAGAGTAAAGGATCCTGTTCTTTAGCCTCCGCATCATGACCTAAGTAAATTTCTAGTCCGTGACTGTCATCGGCGAGTTCTTCACGGGCGTGTACAAGACACACTTACTGAAGTTAGAGAGCGCTTTTGGATACCTTGGGGAGACAGGTCCTCAAGAACGTTATTGGTGCAAGTAATGCATGTGCAAAGGATAGAGCCAAACCAGCGAGAGCCACTGTGTCATCTTTGCCAAGAGAAAGAGTATGTAACTCCGATCCTTTTCAGACTGTGGGAATAGATTTCAACGCTCCCCTATGCGTGAAAATGGACAAATCGTCTTTGAAGAGTTACATATGTTTATTCACCTGCGCTGTCACAAGAGCTATCCACATAGAACTGATCACCAGTGTATCAGCCGACAGCTTCATGCTAGCGTTTTGAAGGTTCACCTTACTTCGTGGATAATCTGCTGTATTATATACGGACAATGCACAGACCTTCAAGAAGACTTCGAAAGAAATCCATTCTTTATCGAGCAAATTATTCAATGGTATATTTCAAGAATATTGCTCTTGAAGAAAAAAAAATGAATGGACCTTTATTGCAGAAAGGGACGCATGGAATGAGGCTACTGGGAAAGAATGATAAGAACAGTGACGTTCACCCTACGGAATGTTCTTGGCCAGCAAAGGCTCATGCGTGAAGAGTTGACTACAGTCTTGTACGAGGTAGAAGCCGTGATCGATTCCACGCCTCTCACATACTTGTCGGCGTCACGAGAAGAAGTAGTAATGACCCCAGTACCTTTCTTGACAGGTAAAAGAAAGAATTACAGGTGCTCCCGACCACAAATAAAACATCGACATTTCAAATTCACCGCGCACAGCCAATTGAGCACTTTTAGGAAAGATGGAGTAAGGAGTACCTTCTGAGCCTCCGTTCTGTACAACACGCCAGTGTTCAAGCTCAAAATTCTGATAGTCTTAAACAGGGTAAGAAGATAAAGCAACTTTGAAGATTGGAAAAATTATCGAGTGACACCGAGAATGGGATCGGAATATGAAAGCATGCTCTGTGAAAATAGCCAACGGCTCTGTTATCTACAACATCTCTACCCCGTTGAAGTTTCGTTGTCTTACATGACTCCAACTGCGCACCTTTTCGGGGGACGAGAATGTTGAAGAATTCTTTTATTCTGCAAGATAAAAGAATTCTTTTATTCTGCAAGATACAAGTGCGAGCAGACAGAGGAGAAATGAAGAAGACGAGCATCAGCTTCAGCGTTCACCATGAACACTATGCCAGTGCCAGAGTATGCGTTAGTGTAAATATATCCCTTATCTTTCTCAACTGGTCTGGATTATTCTTCAACACCCTCTCAATCCTTCCACCACCGCTCCACAGCGGCGCCCCTACTTTTATTCTGTAAATAGAATTACAGGTATTAAGCATGAACCCCACGTGAATATATAGCCTTTCACCCCCATGAGCGTGTATATAATCAAATATTCAGAGGATGTAGGTTGATTGGAAAAGGGCCAAGACTCCGCCCCTATAGTTCCACTGGCGCACGTTACGGCCTTGGATATTTTTCGTGGTTGCATTTATTGAACGTGTTCGCGGCTGGTTTTTATGCACCGCCATGTCGTATCATTAGCTGCCACGGTGGTGCCTGCTTATTCATGCCTATACCATACTGTTTAAAAAAAGACAGCACTCGGGGGAGCGCCGGAGATTCAGAAAAGCGGTCCCGGCGTAACCGACGTTTCGACAGGTGAACTTGTGCTGTTCAAGGCTGCCTTAAAGAAGACCTTCGGCTCGGGCCGATACCTGCTGTTTCCATAGTACACTCTTGGTTAAATTATGAAATCATATCTCGCTACGCTTGCAGGCAGCACCATTTTCAACCGACCCGGAAGAATCGCGGAATAATATCGGTGCGCTGCTGATTCTGCGGGTGCGGGTGTGCTGCTCAGGCTCCGCTTTATTGCAACGCCTTGTAACAAGCACGGCCAGAGTAGCAGTTGCAGAGTACACGATACGCTTACGCTCTACCTGCCCCTTCTTCCCCCGGCCTGCATACACACAAAAAAAGCAAGAAATCAGACTAAGTAAGGTAGGCTAATTTATTATTAGTTTATGTATGTGTCTACACATACTTCACTGCTAAGTTCTTCATAGGAGAAGGGGGTATACAAGGATATGCTGAAATAGAACTAAAATATTGCGAAAAAGGCAAACAAATAAAAAATATTGTCGTGGAAACATACAAGGCTGAAGTGGAACCAAAATAAAGGGGAACGTGATAAAAAAATATTGGGCCGATTTCACGTACTTTGGGAATCAATGTTATGCGAATCATGCGTTTGCAAGGTGATGGTGTTTTTATTTTTATTCCAAGGAATGCTATGAATAGGCGCACACACATACGTTAAATTGCCTCATGTGCTTTATATTTGAAATAGTCTGCAGTTGCGCAAGAGTGCCAACAGAAACATAGATATTAGCAGCAACGGAAGTGGTAAGCTTATAAATGAAGCGCTGCTGTTTGCGCTGAGGCTCCTGAGAATCCTAGTACTAAACACTGCTACACAAATCATCTTCAGTGGATGGCACCCAACTGCAATTGACGTTAATGCGAAATCACAGTCGTAACATAGAAAAACTTATGAAATATTTATGAAATTTGATAGTCAGTGCTGTAACTAGAATTCACGTTTCACAAACATTGGGATCTAGTTGAAAAATATTTCAGAGACCTGGCATGGATCTGTGGTACAACACCTGATTGCTATGCGGAATGCTAGGGTTTCGTTCCTGCTGGGACACTGACAATTATTGTTTACATCCATCCAGTCAACGCTGCCTATTTCAGCCATTTCTTAATGATGAAGCATAAAAATTACTCATGTGTATTCTGCCCATTCCTTGATAGCTATAAAATGTCTATCACCTGTGGCACATACCCACCCCAGGGTGTGTTCGACTGTTCTTTGAAAGTGGTTTGACGACGTACGCGACGAGATGGTGACATTATTGATGTCATCACGAGCGCGTCGTATTCGTCAAACCATCTTACCCTCCCGTACTAATTTTGGTGTACCCGAAGTTAAAGAGGTGGTCATGAGCCCCCAGACGAAGGCGACTGGATAGATAGATAGATAGATAGATAGATAGATAGATAGATAGATTAATGCGCAGACAAATGCCGAAATCGCTTGCAGTACGCAAGAAAATGCTGTACATTTAAAACTAGGACAAATAAAAACCATTTCCCTATATATCAACGTACTTTACATACATGTGTTGTCAATTTCGGGATCAACAGTATGCGATGAGGTGAACAAACAAAATCAGGTAATGAATTCCAGTCTTCGATGAGAAGAGCGAAAATCGAATTTGAACATATAAGTTCAAAGCGCAGTAAGGCCTCAAATTGAAGTTGGCATAACTTCTTGTCATTGACTGAGGGAGGGAGTTAGTTTATGTATTGCTTGTTATTTGAAAATTTACCTGAAGAGAATTGATGCTTTTCAATAATTATATTGACTATTCGGTGACGCGATTGCAGTGAGTAATTTGCAATGAAGATCCAGTCGAAGAGGGTGAGATATCAAGGTAATTATGATGACATACAAGTTTTACCATCTTTTTCTGGAGTACTTCCAGCCTTTGAATCTTGCACTGCTTATGTGGATTCCAAACAACGGATGCGTAGCCAGCTACAAGACGAACTAGAGATTTGCATAAGAGGAGCTTTGTGTCTTATGGGGGATTGAGACAGGGTGCGACGTAGATAGCCTAGTTTTTGAATAGTTTGTTACATGTATAATTGGTGTGTTTGGACCATGACATATTGTGCACAAAAACGACGCCGAGATACTTATACTCGGAAACCCTGCTGGCAGGATTGTGATAAAAAGGGTAATAAAAACAGAGGGTCATGTATTACCAAAATAGAAGCGTTTTTCTTTCTCACGGTTAATAATCATCTGCCAGGTTTTGAACCAATTTCGAAACCCAGCAAACAACTCCTCCAAGTGGTAGTGATCACTGTGTGTTTTGATCGCTTTATATGAAACGTAATCGTTGGGATAAAACCGAACGGGAGAGGAAGTGTGGGTAGGAAATTCATTCACGTAAGTTAAAGCAAACGTTAAAGACCAAGAAATGACCTGCATGGTACTCCAGATGTTCGCCTCTTAGAAATAAACTGAGAAATAAACTGATGACGAAAAGCTAGACATCAAGTTAACCAATTGATAATTGTTCAATATCACGGGAAGTTTAGAAAGGAGTTCAGAATGCAGTACTGTATCGAAGTCCTTTGAGAAGTCTGCGAAAGTAGCGTTAGCCTGGTCGCCATAATTAAGGCTTAGAAAAATATCATGCTTGCATTCGAGTATATTTGCATCGTGCTGCTGAAATGACATCTAAATTCATGCTGCCGGTGAGATAGAATGGTTTGATTGCAAGACGAGTGTAATGCGTTTATCATTGATAGGTTGTAACATTTTTGCATGACTGAGAAGTCAATGCTATCGGCCTATAAAATAATGATAACTGCCTATCGCCAGATATTAAGAGAGGGGGAACCTTAACTATGAAAGTGCCAGAAGATAAAGATTTATTGAAGAGGATTGTTAAATGTCTAGTGACCACAGGGAATAGTTAAATAAACTTTCATTGTGTATCCTATCTGGGCCGATGCATTTTTTACATCCAGTTTTAAGACGAGGCTGTGAATGCCTTAGTTCATTATTTTAACGTCACTAATTGGTTCGAAAAGAGGAATACCTGGCAGAGTGAGAGCGGTGTTGATGTGAGAAATAAATCTAGTCTGAAATTAGGTATGAAAAGCATAGGATACAGCATGTGGGTGGGTAATGACGTCAATATATATTTTGAAAGAAGAGTGGAAGGCAGCATGAGACAAAATAGAACACCGAAGTTTGCGTTGATTGTCCCTAACAACTCTGGCAATTCATCACAATAAAAGAAATATTTTGCTGTTTGAATCATTGAGTTTAGTTCTCACTTAGCCTTCTCAAAGCTGTCTAGGGCAACGAGACCATAAGATCTTCGGAAGCTCCTAAGTCGACGGACAGGAGAAGATAAATGTAAGAGATCACGACTTATACAAGCAAAATTAACACTGATATTTTTGTGACTTGATTGGCACTCATTTTAGGATACACGGTTTTAGAAGATTTGCAAAGTAATTACCAAGACAATTTATATATGAAGTGTCAGAAAGTGCACTAAAAGTAACAAACTAAGCAACTAAAATGCCAGTTATTGAACTGTCGTCAGCACGAGTGAAATGAGGGAAGCTGGTGAATGTATAAGGTGATTTGGACGTGGGATAGCAAACTGTTAGCAAGACATTTTCATGGTTCAATAATCCTTAAACTATCTGTCAGTTGCTGTCAGCTAGATCTGTACTTAAGAATAACTGTAAAACAGATTCGAGCCCAGTTGGACATGAGACGACTTGAATGAGCCCAATAGATAGAGAAATATTTGTTAATTTATGACATATTGCAGCATCAGCACCTTTTACAGACACAGAAGGCCAATGAATGTCAGGATCGTTAAAATCACCCATAGAGATAAATCTTGATGAAGCAATACTTGCATCGCACATTAAATTGACAAGGACATAAAGAACTTCAAGATATCATCCGTGTGGGTTATATAAAACGCTAACTGCAATACCCTGATTATTTAGGTAGACCTTACATCAGAAGAATTCAGTTTCAAGAGGCAAGGGCAGCACTAAAAACTGGATACGTGGAGAACTAGTGCAATGCCACCATCTATGTATCGTGATCTGTCCTTGCATGTGGCAATAAAACAGTGTGGAGTAAACTAACAATTGTAAATGTTACAATGAAGCCATGACAATGAAGCCATGACTCTGTGATGCAAATGATGTGAGGCGAATGAGCTATGACAAGGGACAATAGATCTGAACGGCCTTTAGTGATGCTATGAGCATTGATGTTCAGGACAAGCAGGTTTTCATGACGGCTGTTGTGAGGTCATGGAGGGAATAAGGTGGGATTTGAAGATGCGGGGACAGGAAATGTAGAGGCAGGTTCTCGATCTGAGTCTTCCACTAGCCATTTTGAGGTGTTGTCCCAATTTTAACGCACGTTGTTCTTGAACGCATGATCGTATCTTAACTTCACCAAGGAACCGTCGGTAAGTAAACGAAGCGAAGCTTCCCAGTTTTTTTCCGTATATGTCTAATACGTGCACAAACGTAGTCTCTAATAAACATGTTTTAGCCTTTCCGTTTCGAGGCATTTTTAAGAACAGCCTTCCTGCCCCAAGATAGAAAAGTTTAGAATGACACGTCTAGAGCCGGTGCGTACTTTCCAAAGCCCGCGGCCACGCTCGATTTTCAGGCAGGTAATTATCAATGTATTGTCAAACACGGAAGTCACGCAGCATAACAGGGTGCTGGCGTTTTAATTGAAATCTTTTAAAATACTGACCATGATCAGGTTATTTCACGTCGATCGATTTTCAAGGAAATCCTTTTTTAAGACCATGTCATTCATCTTAGAAGTTAAGCAAATAAGTTCGTTACGTAAAGCACTAGCACCACTGTGTTCATCAGAGTGAAGATAACGTTCTAGTTCACTAATATACAATTCCAAAGCATCAAAAAGACAGGCGACCGTTTGTTTAAATAACTTGATGTCAGCAATATTATGAGCTAGCTTAGTTGGCCCCTCGAAAAGTTTAGAAAAGATTTGAGAGACTGATGGAGGATCATCGTCAGCGAGCGCGTAGTTGGAGTGTTCATGAGTAACGTCATTCATAGCATTAGAACCAACTGCGTTCCGGCTTGGTGACCTTTCACCATAGGAACTGATTTTACCAGCACCAGCTGATTTATTCGGATGCCCTGTATTTAGTTCCATATCACTGCTGAGAATGAGATGAGTTTTGCACTATAAGTTGTGTAAGCCGAAAAACAAAGGCTACAGTGGCAAGAAAGCCGCAGCAGAAAGCGATCAACAGAACAAGTGCATTTAGCAATCAAAAGTTAATATACCTGCAAACATAGCAAGCAACGAGTAAATGTTGTCCTGGTACAGCTGCGGCGTAGTCTACTTAAGAGCCAGGTGATCCACGGGCAGTGCATTTATAATTTTTGGGGGGGCTGACGTCACCGTCATGCAGTTGTGGATGAATGGCTGGTCAAGTCACGGGAAACCGTGAACACTAGCTTGCGGTAGCTCGAAGGCTGATGCGCACGCATCGTCCGATAGCAAAGTGTTATGACAGTTCTGTGGCAGACAGTTCATGACGTCCACGTGCCCAGCCAGAAATGACTGAGCAGAACTATGTGCACCGTAGATCAAGCATGGGACGTCCAAGAAGTTCAGTTCCGCAAAGCCAGCGAGAAACTGCAGAAATAGCAGCAACGAGTAAACATCGTGCTGGTTCTGCTGCAACCTAGCCTATATAGTTATCTCTATTTCCTAAGAAAACAAAACCACCTACCAAATAAGTACCACTTTGAACTTAGGCAGGAAAAACATACGCAAAATCCTCAGCAAGCGTACTGGTCGCCGCAGGTTGTGCTACAACGTGAAAAAAAGTTTTTTTGGGAGGGGGGGGGGGTTAGAATGAATTGCAAGTCGTAAATGGGTTTCGGTTCAGCATTAGCTGTATGGCAGCTGTATGCCGGAAATAAATAGCGGACGCTATTACCTTTAACCAACTCTTTGTGACACTCTTGCTGAACTATAAGCCAATTCAGTGTGTTAACTAAATTATAATAGAACTCACATATCAAATGCTTTGCGGGGATTTATGCAAAATATGCAGCCCTATCTCTATCTGAAAGCTTAATACACCTTCATATCACTCCTGCGCTGTAATGCGAAGATTTCATGCCACACTTTTAGTCTCACGTTAATAGAAGTTCCGAGAATTGACGTTGCGCGTTTGTCAATGTCGCTGCTGTGTGTCGTGTGCTTTTCCGGGTAGTCACTTTTACCGACAACTTTCTTAATCGAGCCTTTTTTCAGAAACTTTTCGGGTGATACTGCTCCTAAAATAATAAAATGCCAAGCTAATAAATATTTCACATTACCTTACCTCACCGACCTATCTTCATAAAAGCAATGCACAGGGCAATAACCCTCAAAGTATGTAAACAAGCATCCAGTAATTACATCAGCTGGGGTGTAGGCATTTGTGTGTAGGAGCGGTTGACAGGTCAATACTTGTTGTGGTGCTTTATTTATACGAAGCGCGAAGCTGTGTTAGCGCCTCATTTCACTCATGTTCTCTTTTTTTGCACTTCTTACTGCGCCCTTTTCACACACTCTGTCATATTCAGGCATATTTGTAAAGTTCCGGATGTTTAAGCGTGTCCATTAGCAGAATTCTACGCTTCGTCATTTATCTTGCAGTAAACGCAGATCACTTTCTTCATAGAATGATCCATGGTTTAACAGACACCACGCCTTGCTCATTTTTCTTCTCAAGGCACTCCAATATCACTTTGAACGTGAGCCACCGACGCAAATATTGCTGCGTAAATAGCATCTTATCGTATCTCACGACGTTATAATATAAACTATGAAACTATAGAGCTGTGGTGAATTTTATTCTTTCTCGTGAGAGGAGTGGAAACGACAAACTTTGCACTGGCGTGTTCTCCCAGATGATGGATGATAGGCGGAAAAATTTATAGTCGCCAACTTAGTCTCATTTATCTCCAACACCACTTTTTACTTCATTGTTTACGCTGTATGTGTGAATTTCGAGGAACGTTATATACCCTGCTATGAAGCTCTCTGTTGCTTGGAAAAACTTTTGCGCTTCGCTAACGCGAAAGTGTAATCGGAGAGCGTTCGTGTCGCCTTCCCAAACACTATCCTAGCTT
Organism: Rhipicephalus annulatus; assembly: GCA_013436015.1. Lineage (NCBI taxonomy): Eukaryota > Metazoa > Arthropoda > Arachnida > Ixodida > Ixodidae > Rhipicephalus > Rhipicephalus annulatus. The sequence goes on along the minus strand of WOVY01011093.1, from coordinate 119,720 downwards.
CACTTCTCCATGGACGACTAAACTGTGCTCCAAGAAAAATAAAAGTGCGGGTGACTTCCGGCCCTTATAGGGGATAAGCAATGAGCCTTGATGCACAAGGGGGCAACGCCATTGTCGTGCCATTTGGAAGGCTTGTTCATACGCGCCGTTCGGCTATCCACGCTTCAGCGTGCAGGAAATGTTCCGGAGGTCTCTAGATAACAAAGCAAAGCTGCCGTTTGAATCTCGGACACAGCAAGTGCAGCTGGTTTCATGCGTGTGCGGCAAGCGCGGGAACCTCCAAAATTGTGACCCCGGCACCAGCGATCTTCGCGGATGACACCAACGTATTCCTCTTACATGAGGCGACACATGGTGGCATGATGCCGTTTAAGTAGAGCTCTGCATTCACACCTGTAGTGACACTGTGCTCCGAAATCCGGCCATTATAATGACCTACTCCATGGGGGCTTTCAAAATGTCATGACATCTGGGCAGAGGAATTCAATACTTAAGTACACCACTGCTCCATGCGTTGCCCCGTCGTTCCGAAATAGGGGTGGTGCAAGATATAGCGGTTAGATATAGCACACCATTTTTAGAACTAAAGTGTCCGCCACCCCACCACCGCCAGCGGTGTGCGTAACTGCTATAGCACCATATAGAAAACGAAAGGTCAAGAAAAAAAGCCGGAGTGCAACGGCGCTCGAACATAGGTTCTATTCGTTGAAACCCAACAATATACCACAGAGCCATGGTGATGCACAAAACTCCTTTGCAGAAAGACCTTGGACAGGTGCTATGTCGGGAAAAAACCATGCTAGTATACGTAATTTGGCGTAGAAGAAGAGTAATTGATTGATATGTGGGGTTTAACGTCCCAAAACCACCATATGATTATGAAAGACGCCGTAGTAGAGGGCTCCGGAAATTTCGACCACCTGGGGTTCTTTGACGTGCACCCAAATCTGAGCACACGGGCCTACAACATTTCCGCCGCCATCGAAAATGCAGCCGCCGCAGCTGGAATTCGAACCCGCGACCTGCGGGTCAGCAGCCAAGTACCTTAGCCACTAGACCACCGCGGCGGGGCAAGAGTAAAATAACACTCATCACACTAAGCGTATTCTGTAACCAGGTGTTAGGGCTGGGCAGAAATTGTCATCAAGGCATTACGAAATACAGATATTAAAATACCTGCGTTGGAGCCATAGAATACATATGCTGACAAGCATTTGTCTTTGACAAAGCGAGATATTTCGAAGGTACATCGGCGAAAAGACTTGATAGGTATTATGAAGTACAGTTGAAGTAATACAGATCCTGAAATGTTTTTTTTGTTTAGGGTATGCTGGTACTGTAAAATTAGCTTTATAAAAGTGCAGCTCAGGATTGTGAATAGTGAACGCTTTGAAACTATCAAGCAAACTATACCACCATATTCACCAATGAACGGCAGAAAGTAGAAAGTAAGCGTGTAAATAATATACACCAAAATTTTGCTTGTCTCAGAAGGCCCTAATTGAGATACTGCATCAGCAGTATCCCATATATAACGCCCAATAGACAGCAAAAACTGGACTTCAGCATAAGAATCACCGGCTTGCCAAGTGACTGGCCTTCTAAAGAAAGAAGCTAGGGGCGCTGCAACAGCCTTCAAAGATGGCAACATTGTTGATAAGGTCGCTGCTTCTATGTTTATGCCGTCAGCGGCGTGGAGTGCTTTAACACATTCTCATTCTGTAACTGCCAGTGTACTGATATTACTGGCAATGACGACGAGTTCATTGTGTTGACAACATCGAAGAAGCATAGCCATTGCACTTTTCCTACTTATCTGTCATTTCCAGGAATACGCAAAAAGTGTGACCAACCTGTTTTGGGAACTATACTAATTAGCAATTGCACACTTATGTGGAAAATTTCATGAACATGCCGAAGTACTTACAGCCGCATGTGTACGCGGCGATGACCTGAGTGTTTATGCGGTTTTCTTTTGCCCTTCAACCAATGTGAGGCAGTTGTAGAAAATACCGCAACCCCGCACCCCTCGTTAATTATCATAAGAAACGGACGATGAAGTTAATAGCATGTGGAGCGTGTGGCACGTATTTCGGAGTTGATTGTTTTGGAACCTCCAGCAATGAACGCGTTGAAATGGTGTTCTGAGCAATCAAGTTCTCTTTAACAACTTTGCAACAATAAGGCTTCCTTTTTTATAAAATATGGTGCAGAAACCCGGGAACTTATGATCCAAAAGACCCAGTAACATAAATCACTTCCATAGCAAAGATAGATAGTGTCAAGTGCAAACAAGCGACCCAACGAGCTTTGCATAGACACCTCAGCTACAAGGTAAGCCCACTAATGAAATTGAGCCAGTTTAGAGCCCCGGTGCCTCGATTTCTGTACGACAGACTGAAGAACCATAACGATAGGACTACGGGTGCTCAACGAACAACCCGAAGGACTCCTCACGGAAGAGCAAGCAGCTGAGGACTACCTCAGCTGTTAGCTACTGAGGTCTCGGTGTATGATGACATCGCAGAAGCAACGTTACCCATTCTCTCTGATCACATCGAGCAACTTTTGCCTGATACGATGGAGGAGCGAGGCCTGCCGATATCTAAAGTTGGTGTGACCCAAGGTAAGACTCCGGGAAGGCGTTCCGTTGGTGATGTTTCAAAGCTGGTTGCCGGTGCTTCAATACACCGAAACTTGATTGGGTTGATTTCAATGAAGCAGTCCTACAGTGGCAGCAATTCTGGGGCATGTTCAAGCATGCTGTTCATGCAAACACCCGTTTGACGAAGGTTGGAAGATTCTACAACCGGAAATCCCTTTTGGTTCTGGACCAGCGGCCAAAGTGATCGAGGTAATTCAAGTGACGAATGATTCATACGCAGATGTCGTTGAAATCCTAAATAACCGCTTCGAAAACACGAGAATCATTGAGCAGAAGTACTTAGAGAACCATAGAGTGCTCAAGCCCGTACGATGTTCCACTGACGTAACCACCATGAGAAATCCGCTAGATACGGTGATCATAAACGGGAGAGGTCTCATGGCTCTTGGACGTTCGGAGCTTTCAGACGCTGCGATGCTTCTTGAGATTCTGACAAAAGTGATCCCCAATTACATTGTGGTAAAACACTACGAGCGACAGAACTCAGCAGAGATGCCCCACGAGACCTTGTTTTCAGAGATGGAGCTACAGCAGCTGTAGGACCATATGCGACCAAATAACACCTGTGTTCGCGACACACTTGAGAGAAGGCGTTACAGGAGGCCAAGTACAACACCTACCGCTTACGCTTTACACTGCGAGTCTAAGAAAATGATGCGCGCTTGTTAAATGTGAAGCATTTCTTAGCAAACTTCAGTGACATTGAGCGTATCTATCTATCTATCTATCTATCTATCTATCTATCTATCTATCTATCTATCTATCTATCTATCTATCTATCTATCTATCTATCTATCTATCTATCTATCTATCTATCTATCTATCTATCTATCTATCTATCTATCTATCTATCTATCTATCTATCTATCTATCTATCTATCTATCTATGACTTCTAGCTCTCCTGGCCGTTCTGATAATGGTATCGATACCAAACAACACATGGCATTCACGTGACGTATTGCAAAACTGGTATGGTATGACATCATTGCATGGCGAACACAAGCAGCTCTTCATAACATGAAAATCATGCCATCCGTGTCATGTAACAACAGGACTACAAGCCACGATCATGGTCCACTGGTGGCCGTTTCGCTTGATTCACTTATACCAAATTTGGTATTACGGGACCTAAATGGATGACGAAGGTATGATACTGGTGCAAACAATATAAAACAAGAGACGCGTGTCGTGTACTAACACCATAACATGCCACAATCATGATGCGCTCGCGGCTGATTCGCTAGCTTAACATATGCCAAATTCGGTGTTACGTGACGTCCACGAATGACGAAGGTATGTTAATGGTGCAAATATGATAATCATGAGATGCATGTCATGTGACAACATGACTACATGCCACAGTCAAAGCGCGAATACATGTCGACCTGACCCGGTGCATGTGCGCGCACTGGCGTTCGTTTCGTCGCGTCACGCAGGCGTTGCGACGCCAGGCGCAGGTCTTGCCATATATTCGCAGGCGCGCGCCGCGTTGCGTTGCTTTGACGCATGCGAGTTTTGGCGCATCCGGCATCCCTCCGTCACGAAAAGAGGCAAACGCAGTGCTGTCTGGGTCATAGAGTTTCCCGAAATTAACTAGAGGGCACTCTGGCGCTGCGATCCTCCAGCGACCATGGGAATGATGGGTAGTACACATTTGCCTAGTCTTCGTACTTGCGGGCAGCGAATCGTACTTGCGGCTTCGTTTATTGCTGTGTTTCAGTTTTGTTTTGAAAGAGAACGAACCCTTTTGAACTTAGTGACTTGATTCGAAATGGTAAGCCTAAAAGAATAAGGTTGTGAAGCGCAAACAATGAACATTTGCTAATTTTGTTTAATAAAAAAACAGCTCTAAGCTAGAAGCAGGTCAGAATGGCGCAGGCCAGAACACATGGAGCCAGAAGCAGGCCAGAAGTACGAAAATTCTCATGCTCGCTGAAGCGCCATCATTCTCATGCTCGCTGAAGCGCCGCGTGTTGCAGCTCCCATAGACACTAGCGCCAGAGCTCCCTCTGGTGTATATTAAGAAACTCTATGGTCTCGGTAACACACCGGCTCGAAATGCAGCATGTCGCATTTCGAACCGTTGGGCTGCGCCGATGGACGCCGGTCGCTCTGGTCTCGCCTGGCGTCCGTCGCTGTGCTTAGCGTGCGCGCGCATCAACGTTACGTTGGAGGACTTTGAGCCGTTCATGAAGCGCTCGCGGCCGTTTCGCTAGCTTTACATATACCATATTTAGTGTTACGTGACGTCAGTGGATGACAAATGTATGTGACTTGTGCAAACATGATAATCTTGACACGCGTGTCATGTAAGAACATGACAACATACCACGCTCACAGTGTGCTCGCGGCCGTTCCGTTAACTTCACACATACCAAATTCGTATCACTTATCGTGAATAGATGAGGAAGGTAAACGACACATACAAACATGATAATCATGACACTAAAGTCATTTGCGGCATTATTTCTCTCCACCTCATAACGTTGTGTTGATTTTAAAGTGACATATCAACCTTCCTCATTTGTGCTTTGCATATCATCGATTCCCACTGTACGTTCAATCTACCAATTTTTTTTCTCTGCCTTCCAACCACACACGATACGGAAGCGTGCATTTCTACCTTGACTGATATGTGGTGCTTAAGGTACCAAAACGATCATTTGATTATGAAAGACGCTGTAGTGGCAGGCTCCGGAAATTTCAACTTGGGCTTCTTTCACGTGCACCCGAATCTGAACATGTGGGCCTACAGCATTTTTGCCTCCATCAAAGTGCAGTCGCCGCGCCTTGCGGGTCAACAGTTGAGTACTTTAGCCACTAGACCACCGTGGCAAGGCTGCACTTCTACCTTAGGTATGCATGATTACGAAAGCCGTTTGGCCAGTTAAGGTAGATGATTGAAGTACACATTGTCAGGTCATTGCTCTAAAGCTTGCCGACGCTTATTGTAAAGGGATGCCGACAACAGCTGTTCGTGACCGCAACTACGCACGAACGCAAAGACAAAGTGAATGACCCAGTCCGAGCTTACATGCTGCTGTTCAAACGTCTCTAGACAGCTTGTTTAGCAATGACGTATTCCTGTGAACATTTTGAGTGCAGGCTGTATGAGACCACAGTTCATGCTTTGAAGGAGGTTCTTGACAACGAAAGTGAAAGATCGTTCATCACGCAAAATATATCGCGAAAGCTTAGTCTAGCGATACTGAAAAAGGTAGAAGTAGACGTTAAAGCGTTTTGTGGTTTGAGTGGGGCGCCAAAACAACAACTCCGTTTGGTCACGTGGACGCTGATGATCCAGTTTCACAGCTTGAAGCAGAAAATCAAAGCAATAAACGTCGCGTCTATTTGCGATCATTTGATAGAAGCTCCTTCGTCACACTTATTGGCACGGAAGGTGGCTGCTGAAAATGACATTTCTGCTAAGTTTGCATCGTTTTCTGGTCCGAAGACAAAAGTTGGCCTTAGTTTACTCATTGAAGCCGATCAAATGTACAGGCTAGTACTAAACGAAGTTTGCTTTCATGAGGAAGGAACATAACTAGGAATTGTCAACACTAAGCTTGGCTGGATATTTCAAGGACCCACGCCATGTGATGGGCGTATATTCAAGCAAGCCAGTGCACACGTGTCTATACTTGTGACAAGTTGCACAAAAGCTAACGTATCTGAAGACATACAGTGGTTCAGGGATATAGAGAGCATCGGCAATTCGGACCCTTCGTCAAACGACAAACAAAAAAGTGAAATTTCGTGACAATTCACAGAGATTACCTTCGAGATTGAGAGATCTGAAGCAGCGCTTCCATCGAAGCGCGTCAAGACAGATCTTCCCAGACAACGAAAACCTAGCAGCAGTCAGACTCCTACACGGCCTATTTCGCCGATTTGGATACAACTGCGGAGCTCATTCAGCAATGCGACAAATCAGACATAAAGTAATCATTGGATGATCACGCTGAAAAATCCAGCGGATCACAGTCATCAGACATATGTTGCTATATGCCACATAACGCAGTTATAAGAGAGTAATTTTTGACAACACGCCGGAGGGTGGTCTTCGATGCTACGTGATACGCTCGAGGAGCAGTGTTTCTCAACGAGTTAATAAAGAAGGAACCGAATAGCAACAACAGCAAGGTTATCTCGCAGTATGAGCGCTTGAGCAATACGAAAGCAGGTCGCCAAATTCTCGACAGTCTCGGCATTTCATACCACGCACAGCATGGTATGAAATGCGATATACCACGCGAAATCCGCAATAAACTCATGATACCACCACTGCAAAAGAACATGCACCCTCATCTCAACAAAGGTAGAAGAATCAGTAGAGCCAAAGTTATGCTTCGAACTTTTGGAAGCAATAAGGAGCCGGTTTTCGTCCATGCAGCGCGCTATCAAAACTATCGCCGTTTTGTGTTTGCGGTTGTAAACCATACGTAAAAATGCATAACCAGCACTTCAATAAATACAAATCACGTGGTTACAACAGAAGAGGACGCTATCGCGCTCGCCATAGCTCATACCGATGCCCAGTATATTATCAGTGATTCACAAACAGCAGTCCGAAATTTTGCAAATGGTAGGATTTCTCCAGTGGCGCGCTGAAAGTCCTTACAAAAGCCAAAGTCCGCTCTGGCGACAAAATTGCATGCATTCTCTGGTTTCTCGCCCACCCACCCGTCGACCACACGGAGTTCAATCTTAACGAGATGGCGCACGACGTGGCTCGAGGTCTCATGCTCCGGGCAACATTAGTGGTTGACACCACTCGTACGGACTCTCTTGTGGAGGAGTGGGAGAGGGGGAATAGACTTACCAAATTCGACGACATTATCCAACAATATAAACTTCAACGACGGGAATACTCCCCGCCTCAACCCAAGCTCAACCGGGCCGAGTCCGTTCAATGGCAGCAATCACAAACTGGCACCTACACTAATCCCGTAGTTGTGAAACACATTTACCCAGACCTGTATATGACCAATTCGTGCAAGTATTGTAGTAATAGGGCCACATTAGCGCATATTCTCTGGGAGTGTCCAGCACTAATTGGCAAAACGAGAGACGTGGCCTCCAATGAGGACCTAAGGGAGCGTTGGCGGACCGCGCTGCTCAGCTCAGAGCTAGATAATCAACTCTGGGCGATCCAGCAGGCCAAAGAAGCTGCTGAGAGACATGGTCTTTCAACCAGCTCCTAGGTGGGAACCCATCCCGGTAACCTGCAGGAAGTGAATAAGGTTGTTCACTCACTCGCTGCACCTGGCGTGGCAACGCTGGTGTGACGCAACGATGAAACTAACGCCCGCGCACACGCGCACTGGTCATGTCGAAATGTATTGGCGCCTTTACTGTGGCATGTAGTCATGTTCTTACATGACACGCATTTCCTTATTATGATGTTTGCAGTCGCATACTCAGCCCAATATCGTCAGCCCAGAGCTCATCGCGGTGGCGAAGACAGGCGAGCACTCGATGAGCGAGCGTACTGGAGGCCGACGGCAATGGCGGCCAATTTCCTGGTGGTCGCAAAGCACAGGCGAACTGCAGACGCCGAAGCTGACTTTCGCGATGCATTTCGTGCGTGCGATATGCAACACGACCGAGCCCGTTGCCGGCAAGCGCAACCCGTATCCCACACGCGACAAGTACACTCTAAGGCAAAATTACCCGAAAAGGGAGAAACAAAGCCCAATAGGCGCGCGCGATTAACGGATACTCCGTTGAGGAGAAATCACAGAGGGAAGCGTGGCACGCGAAACCAAGGGATGAACCGCCCGGGGATCACAGGCAGCGTGAAAAGCGTTCACAAGGTGACCAGGCCTCCCTCTCCTCCTCTGCTGCCTCAGTCTGATTGACTGATTTGTGGGGTTTAACGTCCTAAAACAACCAAAGGAATATGAGAGACGCCGCAGTGGAGAACTCCGGAAATTTCGACCACCTGGGGTTCTTCGACGTGCACCCAAATCGGAGCACACGGGCCTACAACATTTCCGCCTCCATCGGAAATGCAGCCGCCGCAGCCGGGATTCGAACCCGCGACCTGCGGGTCAGCAGTTGAGTACCTTAGTCACTAGGCCACCGTGGCGTGGCATATACTAAATTTGGTATCACGTGAGATGAATAGATGACGAAGGTAAACGACACATCTAAACATGATTATCATGACACGGAAGACTTGTACGGCATCATTGAATTCCACCGCGTAACGTTGTGCGGATTTTAAAGTGACATAGCAACATTTCTCATTCGTGCTTCACATATCATCGATTCTCATCGTACGTGGGATCTGCCGTTTTTTGTTGATAATGATTGAAAAACTGGCAGTCATTGAATGTTTTGTCTCCCTTACCAAAATATTCAGTTAACGCGAACATGCTATGATGATTGCTGTAGTCATGCCATTTTAACAATCCGAATGTTTGCGATTCCTCATGGTGATTACAGATTGTTACATTTCGTACAACGACACAAAAAAGAAGCTATAGTATTTCATGCTCATTGACTGTTTAAAATTTAGGTACTTTTGTACATGCATCCAGAAAGGTTTGAGATGAACCACTGCATATGCGAAAGCTCAGCCAGCAAGAGAAAAAAATGTCATCGTTAGGAACCACACTCCCACGGGAAATTTTTGCAGCTCTAAGCTTTTGTGTTCTTTTACTTTTGTCAGCACGTTCGCAGCATTTCGTGCTTCCTGCACCGCTCGACACATAATTGAAGAATACCTCAGCTTTTGTTGAAACTCTGGCATGATGTTCTAAAGTAATTGTCATTCTTTGTTGTTTTTTTTGTAGAGCACAAAAATAATTTCCGGCACGTGTCATTGTTCACCAAAGATTCTATTTGGCCCAAAAAAACCTATTGTAGCATCAAAAACGTTTTGGTCCATTAACGGCCAAACGAAATTACATGCATTCAAAAGCCAGCGTCCCTTTTTGTCTTTATAACATTTCTGTGTGCACAGAGCCGGGAAGGTTTCATAGAAAACGGGATCGAAGTGAGGGGGGGGAGTAGTTTTCTGTTTTGCATATGCTAGAAACTTGAGCCGGCGTGCCAGGCAACTATTTCGCTTCAGATATATGGTAATTTAGCCTGACAATGCTTTAGCGAAGTAAACGATAGTAGTTTACAGCCGCTATGCGAGAAAATCAAGTCGTCACTGAAAAAAATTCACGTGCGCCCAGCCGGAGACGCAAAAACATGACAAATACATTAGCGAGGTGGAATTCAAAGCACCTCGCCCTCGCGCGGCCACGTTTGTCTGAATCTGAAAGCTGTGCTATGTGTGCGCTGGAATGAAAACCGTGGCACTCGCCGATAGCTGACTTCGTTGAAGACGGGTGCCACATGACTAATTTATAAGTGGATTGAGAGAGATGTCACTGCCCTCTATGTTGATTAAGTGACTCAGCACACAAACAACAGTGTACCCCTAGAAACAAGCGTGCCCAAGAATGTAATTTGTTAGCACCTAATTGCAGCTTCTAGAATGGTTCCAACCGACTAGGGCCAATTAGAGTGTCCCTATAAGATAGAACACGCAGCTGAAGTCACTATTTCATATTTCGATGAAAGTTATTGTGTACCTGGCCCCTAGGGTCCAAAAAATGCACTATGGTGAGCAATATGAGCCTGAACACACGAGCGCGTGGTGAATAGCCTCGAACCCTACATCTGCTGATTCACAGCGGCCGCTTTCAGAATCAAAGTGGAAAGGGCTACGCGCTTCCCCTTGCTGTTGACACTCCTGCCTCGATATCGTTGCTGCAAAATGCAGCCTATAGCATATCTGTGGCTGCTAGCGGTGACATGACTTCACGTCAACGCTCAAAGCCATACCAATCAAGAGGTGTAGCTACAAAAATATCGACTGTGACGAAGCCTGCAATTATGCACTTGCCATGCTTTTATTGCATCTAGATGGTGTTCCCTGAACATTTTGATGCGCATTCATGCGAATCTTTCAGTTTTGTTTTTGGTGTATTTTATACTAGTGTTATTATTCTACTACTACTCGACACCTATATTGAACCCAACATTCATGTCAATTTACTGGGCGATATCAACATCGACATCGCTCAAAAAGACTCTGCTAATTAACCTTATGCTGACCTGCTCACTCGCGAAGGTCTGCTGCAATTAATAACATCTGCCACTCGTATAACAAGCTCGCGGCAAAGTATACTTGACCACATTATAACAAGCCATCCATCACCGATCTTTGTAACGGGCACCATTTCATTTGACATCACTGATCATCTGCCAGTGTTTGCGATATCAAATCCTAACAAAAAACAAAAAATAAAGTCATGCGCACATTTTATGACAAGAAGCAGATTTTCAATTCTTTGGCGAGAGAAAACTGGCAAGATATGTATTCTGCAAGTTCAACTGAGGAAAAATATAGTGCCTTTATACACATCTTACAGAGACACATGACGGTCGGTGAGACCACTATCGCTGTTACAAGAACTAAATTTAAACGCAAACCATAGATAACGGCTCGCCTTTTGCGCTCCATAAACCAAAAAAACAACATGTACAAAAAGTTAAAACGACAACCGCATAACGTCAACCTTGACGCTAGGTACAAGCGATACAACAACCACCTTAACAAACTATTAGAAATTATGAAGCATGGCTACTTCAGTTCAAAAATAGCACAAGCTAATAACGACAGTAAGGCGACGTGGAAAGTTATTCAGACCCTCAATAAAAGAAAGATGGATAGCAATGTTACATCAATTATTGATGGTAATGACATTATGGGTAATAATACCGCTATAAGGAATGCTTTTAATGATCACTTTGCAAATGTAGGCACTATCAGTAACGCAATTTCATACAACAACACTTGTTGTAGCCTTCCTGGCGGGAAAAACGTGAAATATATTTTCTTTTATCTAGCAACCAACGATGAAATAAAGAAATAATTTTTGCACTAAAAAACACCAAGTCAATAGGTGACGACGGTATATCGGTTAAAATTATAAAACACTTATCTACACCTCTAGCTCAGCCATAAACATAAGTCGTCAATGATATTTTTAAACTGATTAGTTTCCTTCGAAATTTAAAGTCGCCAAAATAATACCCGTGTTTAAGAAAGGCGACAAGATGAAAGTAGCAAATTATCGTCCGTTCGCCATATTGCCAGCATTGGCCAAAGTTGTTGAAAGGACAATATATATTAGACTGAACAATTTTTTTGAGAAACACAATCTATATGCACCTGAGCAATACGGCTTCAAAAAGGGAAAGCCGACAGAACATGCACTACTTAACATTGTTGAAAAAACAACAGCAAACATAGAAAATAAACTACTCACAACGGGTATTTTCGTTGACCTCACGAAAGCGTTTGACGTGCTTGATCATGACATATTACTAACCAGACTAGGTCACTATGGAATATGCGGGACAGCGCTGACGCTTTTGCCGAGCTATATGAATAATAGTGTAGTAGTAATAATGTGTATGTGAGCGGTGTGTCGTCATGTCGATGAATAACTAATCGAGGTGTTCCGCAAGGTTAAATTTTAGGGCCCTTCTTGTTCTTAGCTTATAATAGTGATCTGCCATCCATGACATCAGAAGATTGTATCCTAGCGCAGACAACACCAACATATTTATAACAGCAAAAAACGAAAATGTCGTATACCATAAAGCAACTACGGCCTTACAAAAATTATCATCTTAGCTTAACGCAAACAAACTACACGCCAACAGCTCTAAGAGTAATTACATTATCTTTTCCCCCCAAAATACCCACCTTACATTAAGTAATCAGCTTGAAATGAATACCACGGTACTAGAAAGGGTTAGTAATACAAAATTTCTCGGTGTATACTAGGACGCAGAACTTTCATGGCACACAAACGTACATGAGACAACACTGAAGATATAAAGAAAAATACCTATTCTTTACAGGCTACGCAACATTTTCCCAATAAAGACAATGTTAACTTTATATCATTCTTTCATACATTCACACATCAGATATGCCATAGTAATTTAGGGATTGACCTACCTGACAACACTGAAACCCCTTAAAGTAGCACAAAATACGGCTGTGCGTGCTCTTCTTTCCATACCAAAAACAGATTCAGCTTCCTATGCTTATAGACTAGTCAACATACAACCCATCACAGTTTGTGTCAATTACCGTGTCTTACTATTTGTCTACAAACTTTGCATGACGCTGATCAACGCCTGTCTATAGCATTAACATATCAAACTCCCACATATTCCTTCCGTTCTACTTTAAGCAAACCGTTATGCATACCTCACCTAAGGGCTAACTATGGATCACATTCATTTTCTTATATTGCATCAAAAGTCTGGAACACTTTACCTTGTACCATCGCAGCATCCACATCATTTCATTTGTATAAACAATGTGTTTGCGATCACCTGCAAAACTCACATCAGTAATACCTGAATTAAGAATATTATTCCGATTTCTTTGTAGTTTTATGTATTTTTGTATTGCTATGTATCAACTATATGTATTTATTGTATGCCGTTGCACTTGTATGTACTTACCATCAGTTGGTAGCTCAGCAGTACCTACTACTATTAAAAAACGGACCCCTGCAACTGCCTTGACTGGGGTCTGGGGTCCTACCTGTATAATAATAACCATCCATTATATGTATGATACACAGTAAAACTGATATATTGATATTGCTAGCAGACGATGGAACGCGATTGCTCAGCTGCCATTTCACAGCAACAATCATGCGGGAGTTCCAACAATGAGTGGAAGAGCACCCTCCTCTTCCCCTACTGATTCGGCAGTGCCATCCACGCATCGCGTTATCTCGGTATTGAGGCCAATTGCCGCCTCCTTGCGTGTTCGAGCTCGTATTGTTCACGATAGGACTTTTACTCAGTATTAAAAAATTCTTCTCCAGGTAACTTTAAGCGCAGTGTGATGGATTGCCCTTCACCGTGCGCTAGAATTCGCGCTCCGCGACGAAGGTGGGACCCTCCCAGGTTCAGAGACGACTGGGCGCAGTGACCCTCTCCTTACGTGTCCCGAAATTATGGCTCACTACGTCAAAATTTGTGCTCTACTCCATCTGAAACTACGCAGAGCACAACCTTTTACGCTCAGGATGCTTCAGACGTGTTCGAACCCATCGAGAGGTGCCTTCAACCGGCTCCACGCATATATAGATTCTCACTGCCCGAATAGAGGTAAAAATTTACTTTCGCCGCCATGTTCTGGCGGTGTCCTGTGTTACAGGACTTCAACAACAGCGAGGATCAACTGAGAGAAGGCCATCACAAGCTCCAAACTATAGGACCAGTCCGAGGCAGTCCAGAGGGCCAGTGAGTGACCGAAGATGGCCTCCCGGCTCCAACATGAAATTAGCCGAAAGTAAGCTCTCTGTACGGAGGTCCTCTGTATGCCTGCACTGGGTTACTTACTCCTCACAACTTTAATAAAGTTATTTGTCTGCCTCTATTTCGGTTGCATCAAAAATAAATATGTGTTGTTGCGCTGTCTATATAAGTGCAGGTATTTCATACGGTTTTTATGTTTGCGATGTTTCCCCTCTAAAGTGTTTCAACGAGGAAAAAACATAGCTGGCTCACAAGATTGAATGTCTTTTGCCCTTTAAGGTAAATAAATACTGTGATTGAGAAGCGTATTTTTCTTCGTGTGCTAACGTTCAGAAGTGGCACTATTAGCGGCAAAATGATTTTTTCACCTAAATATATTTTCATTTGAAGCAAAAATTGTTCTTCTCACAATTACATGTTCAAAAGTATTGTTTTCATGCTATTTATCAGGTCCACAGCAAATTTCTACAAAGTTTGTAATGGCGTGGGGCTTCGTGTTCGATATTGAGTGCGCACACCCACTATTATTATTATCTTCAAATTAGATTTTACAGAATCGTGTTTGCGACGTTTAGCGAGTGTGTGCTGTTTTGGAACATGACATGAGCCCATATAGATTAGATCAGTTCTGAAATTGCCTACGCGTACGCGAAGGGCAAATTATAAGTCATACCTCAAAGAATTTTCTTATGCATTAACACAGCTTCTTCACTGACGAGCATAATTACACTGCCTTTAGAGCTTACTGGAGCCGCCAATTTTCTTTTGCAGAAACAGACTTACAAAGGCTAAAGGAGTGCAGCACACTGAATCAGACTGGAAATATGGCTCATCAGAGATGCAGCTGCTCGTGCTTAGCACCCTTGTGGGAAACAGCCCGCATTGACCAATATAGAATACGTGCCTCAATGATTTTTTCTAAACTTAGATTTCGATTTACGTAACTCACTCACTATGACGGCTTCAACGAACAATGGACATGAACGCAAGACACTTTTTTTACATATCTGTGCGTATGCTTGCCGTGGCAAACATACATATACATTGGTGCTGTATATATGACAAATTTCAGCACACTTTATTCACTTCGTATCTAGGTCAGAAAGTGGCCCATTCTATTCTCTACAGAAAATCCGCTGTAAATCGAAAAGCTCTTGAATGTCAGCATTGCGACAAACACGCGTAATATTCCATGAACCTTCAATGTCGGCGTACCATCATCGTTTTATTGCCACTTTAAGTTGGGATAGCCTTGCAGGTAGAGGAGGCAAAACATGCATTCATGCTGAATCTGACGCTGTCTACACTTGAGTAACCCAGGGGCAAATTCTTTGTCCTTTTCTAGGGTTGCTTCAACTATTTGTGTGGTTTCTGGCAAGCCCGTAGCTGCCAATTGCAGAAGGCGCAAAACGTCAGTGCAAGCCACTGTAATCACCGATATTCTCTACAATTAAATGATAGGTCATTCGCAAAAAAAAGGAGAGAGAGAAAAGGTGAGGAGTGTATTTTTTGTAACATGTACGACCTAAAATATAATATTTGTTTAGTAGGCTTCAAATATGGTATTTATGTCTTGTAACCTGCCAGTATGTGGCATAGTGATTTCAAAAAAGCGTTAGGTTGCATTTATGAATTCAAGATTCCTACAACAACTAATCCGGTCAGAAATACACTTGTCAAAAGCTTGAAGGAAGACGGCGAATAAAAAAAATTGGCAGATCCCACGTACAGTGGGAATAGATGATATGCGAAGCACGAATCAGACATGTTGATATGTCATGGTGGGGGGGGGGGGGGCTTGGTAAAATCAGCACAATGTTACGAGGTGGAGGTAAATGGTGCCGTACGTGACTTTTGTGTCATGATGATCATCCTTGGATGTGTATTTTACCTTCGTCATTTATTTACGTCACGTGAAACCCAATTTAGTATATGTAGAGCTAGCGAAGTGGCCGCGAGCACGCTATTAGCGTGTTAAGTTGTCATGGTCTCACATGACACGCATCTCATGATTATCATGTTTGCACCAGTCACATACATTCGTGATTCATTGACTTCAGTTAATACCGAATTTGGTATAACTGAAGCTAGCGAAACAGCCGCCAGCGCATCATGAGCGTGGCACGTTGTGATGTTGTTACATGACACGCATCTGATGATTATCATGTTTCCACCAGCCACATACTTTTGTCATCCATTCACGTACTGTAATACCAAATTTTCTATATGTAATGTTAGCGAAATGGCCATGAGCGCGTCACGGGCGTGGCATGCAGTCATGACACGCATGTCATGATTTTCATGTTAGGGTCTGTCTCTTGTGTTCACCATGCAATGATGCCATACTATACCAGTTTTTCAACAAGCTATGTGAACGAAACTATCACAAGAGCTGCAGGACCACGAAATGTAAATCTTGACATTAATGACATACATGTCACGAGTTTCAGGTTATGACTAGCCAAATATGTTTTTCATACAGTGATGTTATGCCATACCAAGTTTGGTATCGATACCATTGGTGAAACGGCCAGGAGAGATAAAGTCGTAGGTGGCTAGATAGAAAGATAGATAAATAAATAGATAGATAGATAGATAGATAGATAGATAGATAGATAGACTAAAAGCCGCCGAAGTTCGCTAAGGAATGCGCCGAATTTAAGAAATAACTTTATTGTAACAGATGATTCGACTCGCCTACGTGGGCCTTGTTCACAATGAGGCAGTGAATGAACGTTCTTAAACGTCGGTTTTATTTGTAATTTTTGGTCCTATATCTTTCTTTTAGCTTCTGACCATGGCTTGCATCTACTCTGTTCTTGCCATAGCACCTTTGTTTGAAATAAATATGAGAAAGCCCGTATTTTTCCTACCTATAGGTAGAAAAAGGCCGGAACCAAATGATTCCTTCCAAATGATTTATATCAACCACAAGTCGCGGCTATAACTGCTTGCGATCCAAATCTCTGAACATTATTAATGTGAAGCTACGGCGAAACTGCCCTAGCCAGTAATAATTTTATAAAAATAAACGATACCGTTTCAGTTCAGCAAGTAACAATTTAACTAATAATTACGTACCCGCAGCAATCTTGATAGTAACCCGGACTACATATATTTTTTCCTTCCTTTATATGAGCCTCATCCTTTGTACAGGGTCATGTTAAAGTTTGCTCACATTGAAATGCTACGGTAGCCACATTTCTTATCTACTCTGTTTCACATCGCATCTTGTCGCATTGTGCTTAGCGATGCAGCTCCGTTGTCCCAACTGACACCGACAAGTTGCTCATCGCTTTCGTTTCTGCTGGTAACGATGGTAACGATGTTCAAGTTTATTAGAAGTACAATAAAAATACAGGCCCAGGATGAGCGATTGACAAGGAACAATAACAGGGTATGTCAGGAGAGTTTTCTGATTATTTTCTCAAAATGGGGATTGCGTACTCATACTGATTTTACAGTGGTGTCACGTGGCGCGCAAATTCATTGAAGAAAAAAAAGAGTGAAGGGTCTCAAGAAACTTGTCTGAAGTCGTGATCGTGAAGACGCCGGCGTTGTTGACCACAAACATAGCTAAACCCACCTGACAGGTTGCCCGTTCATGGCGGGTGTACCATAAACGGAATGCGTCTGCAGTGTATCAAGGCGGAGACGGTAAAAAACTTTATCCACCTTAATTCGTTTAGCCGCCCGCTGTCGCCGTCCTCGGTGCCATCAACACAGCTACACAGTGTGTATTGCACCAGAATGTCCACGCGGAAGTACAAACAACAAAACATTGCACTTTATTGCGTAGTGCAACAAAGCACGTGACAGGACTGAGCCCGAGCGACATTGCACTCACTCTCGTCGCGATGGCCATCCAGGGTTTAGTCGCCGCGGTCGAGCTCATTACGGGTCCGGTAATCATTATTGATCGCCTCTTTGGGCTGGGCGAATGTGGCTCAAAGCATCGCCTGGCATGTGCCCCTGGCGGATTTTATTGCCTGTTCGTGGTTGTTTCGTAAGGTTAGCTAACGAATGATTCAAGACCAGGAGCTCCTGATGGCGCAGATGGATTATTTACCTCGGACTGTCACACAGTGTGCCGTTTTCTGCTTTTAGTTTAGCGAGTATCAACATTGTGTTGTAGTTCATTATACTTTAAAGCTAACGTCGTAGGTGGTGTATAGGGAACCGAAGCTGAAGTTTGTGGAGTGATGAAAATGCCGCGCTTGGCTCTGGCGGCGAGCTCCGGAACACTTGAGGAGGGACGCGGGAGAGGTCGCAGGCGAGTGAGTGTGTTTTGGCGAAACGGGAGCGCGCGCGACACGCGCGCAACGCGTTCTGCAGTCGCTGCGGGGGAACTTAGGCGCCGTGCCGCCAGTTTGGTGCGCTAAAACGAGGCGTTCGCTGTGTGAAGATGCCTTTCCGCGATGGAAAAGGGGCCCCACGGAAGTGTCGGTGAGGTCCGAAGTATTGTGTCTTGGGCTGCCACAACGATGCAGAAAACACCGAGGAACGCTCTCCGCGTGTAAAGCTGTATCAGTTTCCCGTCTAGTCACAGCCGGCGAACACAGCCGCGTTCGAAAAAGATAGAGCAAGCATGACACAAGAGCCGGAAAAACATTCTTCTTCAATTTCACTCGCCGTGGTTAAACTTACCTTGCTGCTTCGCGGCGACGTCAGCGCATCATGCGTGGCACGGAGGACATGACTCAAAAACTTCTTAGACATTTTAATGCCATGACCGTATAATAGTTTTTATTTATTTTTTCAGCATGCCACAAACGTTTACACATGACAGTACACGGCTGCTACTGCTAGATACCACATCGAAACAACAAATACATGGTTGCCATAAACGTCAACACAGCATATGATGAAGTACACGGCTTCATGTAAGCAGAATAAGACCTACCTCGAGGCATACGTCGTGCACGGTATTATCTCAGTGGACCCGAGAAATGCATTTCGCAGTGATTCGGGCGTATTTGTCTTCTTTCTCCTGCTCCACATCATTAACTTGACTAACGAGCTTCACTCCTTTTGTTCTATTGGCTTCTAGGAAGTGCTTGTCCAGCTCGGAGATCTTTGTGAAGCCGCACTGCAGGCGGTACATTGCGAGGCAACTCAAACGCAGCTGCACGAGCACGTAAGCGAGGGGCAGCGCATTGGAGCGAAGGGAAAACGTGCCATCTACATCCCCGATTGCTACTTTTCTACCAAAGATGACGCTGTCTGTCTGGAGTCACAGCGCCACCAATGCGTTGCTTTGGCTTCCTATACAGGGACAGAAAGCAATATATATGTATTGGGATATAAAAACATGGTTACATGCTTTTCCCGAAAGGGGAGAGGATTAGCTCAAGGAAAGGCGTTAGTAAGGTTACGGGAGCACCTGATAGGTCCTCGCACTGGGGTTCGCGAGTATACATTCAGCAGATAAAGCGGGATGTGGCCTTGCATGTCCCATAAGAACCCGCCCGTGGCTGTGATTTTTTTTCGTGATTCGTTCTTCGAATTTTCTTTTCGTTAAAATCAGATGTCACATACATGCACCCCACTACTGCTTGATATTGCGTCGTCGACTGACTGCGGGGCTTACTCGCGAGTACCCACTTCTATTAACAACTGTTCTTGCTGATCATGAGGATATCCGTTCGAAGGCAGATCTACCTCGAGGATCGCCTCCATACAAGATAATGTGGGCGTTTATTCCCTCGTCGCTAAAAGGGTTAGAGCCTTGACCGTTATTTTGTACTTGTCATGAATTATTGTTTCAGGACTTTGCGAAACTGCACTCACATTTCTCCTCTCCCATTAGTGCCATCGACGCTTAATTTTCTGGGGTAAGGTGCACTCGAGTGACTGAGACTGGCCTCAAGCAGTGTTTTTTTTTTGAGGCACCCCAAGTTGTCACTCTGTACAGAAACCCATGCCCCTAGAAAAAAACGACTTCTCAAAATTAGCATCCCGAAGTTTCAGTCATCTTGAAGTTCACTATCGATAGGAAGGAAGGAAGGAAGCAACAAAAGTGAGAAGGCAGGGAGGTCAACCAGAAAGACATCCGGTTGGCTACCCTACACTAGAGGATTAGGAAAGGGGACAAGTAAGATGAGAAAGAGGGAAAAGAAGGACAAAAAGGAGAGACTGACAGTTATTTCACTGCAGCGTGTAGAACTACACCGCATGTAAGAGGCGTTCACACAAACCCGTCTTTCTGAAGAAACATAAGCGATGTGGACGTTGATGTAATAGCACCAGCACAGAAAGAGGCCGATCATCCAGTCGCCCCATTGCGTTGGCAAATACTTGTCTGTCTGAGGCAAATCGAGGACAGTGGCACAACAGGTGTTCTATATTTTCATCGGTGCCAAAGTTCATCCATATTTTCATCGGTTCTGCGGTGAGCATTGTAGCGGCCTGCATCGTACTTTTGCTGCTGGCTGATCCGTAAACGTGCAAGTTACCTACCTTCTTCCGCGCGTTCTGTAAACGTGTCGGCGTCCGGGACAATGTCGTCGCCTTCGTGCGGTGACATTGCATCTAACATGGTCCGTACTACCCATCCATGAACGAGGCTGAACGGTGTCATGCGGGTCATTTCTTGCTTGGCCGTGTTGTGTGCAAACGTTATGTAAGGCAAGATTTCATCTCAATTTGTGTGTTAAACGTCTACGTACATCGAAAGCATGTCTTCAATTGTTTTCTTTAGACGCTCTGTCAGTACGTTCGTTTGCGGGTGGTAGGCAGTGGTATTATGATGCGTTGTTCCACTCAGCATCAAGCCATGGCCCAAAAAGAGCTGCCGTAAACGCAGTTCCTCTGTCTGTGATTACGAGGGTTCGTGCACCATGCCTCATACAATATTCTCGCTGAAAAATCTTGCCACCTCCGCTGCTGTACCTATCTGAATAGCCTTTGTCTCGGCATAACGGGTCACATCCGTCGCAATGATAAACCATCAGTTGCCTGCAGTATAAGTAGGGAGTGGGCCCAAAATGTCCACGCCTATTTGGTGGAACGGAGTCGTTGGGACCTGTACGGGTTGCAGGAGTCCAGCCGCTTTAGTCGGTGGTGACTTGCGTCACTGGCAGTCGAGACAGGTACGAATGTCGTCCTTCACGTCTGTGGTTAATCTTGGCCAGTAACACCTTTGCTGTACCCTGGCCAACGTCCTCGTGTAACGCAAGTGGCCAGAGGTAACCTCGTTGTGGTATGCTTTGAGTACTTCGGTGCGAAAGGCTGCTGGGATGACGCGCAGATAGGGAGATCCCGTCGACGAAAAATTTCTTTTGTAGAGTACTCCACCCCGTAAACAAAATGATGACAACACTCTTGCGAAAACTCTTGGCACCTTGTGAGATCTGCCATCCAAGTAGTCAATTAAGCCAAGCAACTCAGCATCGTCATGTTCTTGCTGCGCATTGGCGGTCGTGTCGAGGACACCAAGAAATGATGTTTCCTCCTCGTCGGGTAGAGTTGCCGACTCATTGAGTGAACGGGACAAACAGTCGGCATCCATATGTCGCTTCCCTGACTTATGGACGACTGCCATGTTGAACTCCTGCAGCCTTGGACTCCAATGCGCTTATCGGCAGGTAGGGTCTTTAAGATTTGTTAACCAACACAGTGAGTAGGGGTCGCTAATTATTTTGAAGGGGCGGCCGTATAAATACGGACGAAATTTTGTAAGCTCCGATACCACGGCGAGACATTCCTTCTCAGTCGTGGAGTATTTAGCCTTAGCGCGTGTTAACGTTTTACTTGCCTAAGCGATTACCCTTTCCGTGCCCTCTTGCTGCCACAAGAGCACAGCTCCCAGACCTGCACTGCTAGAATCAGTGTGAAGCATCATAGGGGCTCGCTCGTCGAAGTGGGCAAGGACTGGAAGTGTTTTTAGTCGCAGGCGAAGATCGATAAAAGCAGCTTCTTTTTCGTTCTTTCACTCAAAGGTGACGCCTTCTCTCGTGAGGCGAGTTAACGGTGATGCTATGCGTGATAAGTCCTTGATAAATCGTCGACAATATGCACAGAGGCCGAAGAAGTGTTTGACAGCCTTCTTACCGGTCGGCACAGGGAAAAGTTTTACAGCTGCAATTTTTTCAAGATCGGTGGAACACCTGCATGACTGACGACATGAGCGAGAAATCGCAGTTCTTCGTAGAAAAAGTGGCACTTCTCAGGCTTCAACGTCAGGCCCGTGGACTGTATGGCTTGTAAGATCACCTAGAGCCTTCTAAAGTGCTCGTCAAACGTTGCGGAGAACACTATGGCGTCGTCCAGATATACCAAGCACGTTTTGCACTTCAACCCAGAAAGCACAGTATCCATGAGTGTTTGAAAGGTAGAAGGCTCTGAGCACAAGCCCAATGGCAACACCTTAAATTCTTGTAACCCATCTGGTGTTACAAAAGCGGTCTTATCGCGGTCTCTCGGGTCCCTCGATTTGCCAATACCCACTCCGCAAGTCCATTGAAGAGAACTATCGAGCATGTCGAAGTCTGTCGAGAGAGTCGTCTATACGTGGTAGTGGATATACGTCTTTCTTTGTCACTTGATTTAGCTTCTGGTAATTCACACAGAAACTCAGGCTGCCGTCTTTTTTTTAACAAGGACTACAGGCCACGCCAAGCGGCGCTGTGAAGGCTGAATGACGTCATCTTCAAGCATTCTGTCTACCTGCTGTTGTATCGCTTCACGTTATTTTGGAGCCACGCGATAAGGGTTCTGGTGAATAGGTCTCGCCATTTCCTCGGTAATTATTCGATGCCTGGTTAGAGGCGTGCGGCCAACTCTTAATGTTGTCGAAAAGCAGTCTTGAAATTTGGCCAGTCGCTCAAGGAGTCCGCGTCGGTCGTCTTTCAGCAAAGTATTGCCAACGTCCCGAGCGGCGCTGAATCAAGATTTAGCGACTCGTAGACTACCGCGAAGCAGTCTTGGGTATCTACGAGGTCGTCGAAGTGAGTGACAGCCATGCCTTTTGAAAGGTGCCGGCGCTCAGCACTAAAGTTGGTCAGCAGCAAATCCGTACGTCCAGCAGCAACTCTCACGATACCTTGTGCGACGGAAATACCGTGGGTGAAGAGCAGCGAATTTCGGTCTGCTACTCCTTCAGCGTCAAACTGGGAAGCGGTGGACACAGAAACAAGCGTGCATGACCTAGGAGGGAGAACCACGTCATCATCAGTAAGACGAAGTTGGTTTGGTTGCGCCTCTGGAGAATGGGGTAAGCCCGAACCGTTGGAAAACGTAATCAAGCTCTCTGGTATGTTGAGAATGGTGCCATATTCCCGTAAAAAATCCTTGCCAAGATTTACTGTTTTGCAGCATGCGGCG
This sequence comes from Rhipicephalus annulatus, assembly GCA_013436015.1. Classification (NCBI taxonomy): domain Eukaryota; kingdom Metazoa; phylum Arthropoda; class Arachnida; order Ixodida; family Ixodidae; genus Rhipicephalus; species Rhipicephalus annulatus. Next base: position 96,372 of record WOVY01011093.1, on the reverse strand, counting down.
ATAACGGCGAGCGACGCAGCGAAATGAGAACCTCTGATATCAATTCTTGCTGTACATTTTCCAGATTGCATCAATAACTGGCCCCCTGCCGTTATTAAATGAAGGCCTGACCACGGTTTCTTAACGTTTTTTAGGCTGTCGGCAAGGTCCTGACTGATAATAAAGAAGTCGGCGTCAGTGTCAACTAAAGCTGTCGCTTTCTGGCCGTCAAGAACAACAATAAGGTTGGCAGTCACAATTTCATCGTTTTCACGGCTTATCGGCTATACGACGTCATGCTGTGGGGGCTTCTTGTCGTCTTCTTTACGGCCTGCAACTTTGCCCCGGAGGTCACTGCCCTCAGTTTCCCCGGCGCGGACAAGGTGACCTTCTTGTATTAACGTCCACGTAGGTGGGGCGGTGCGACAAAGGCGATCGCGTGGGAGACGGAGAGTGGGATCAACCTCTAAGACCAGGAGGTTGAGTAGGCATTGCCTCCTCTGCAGTGGTGCAGCCGTTTTCATAGTAAGAACGGGCTCCATAGAAAGAGGTGTCGTCACGGCGTGGAGTGTATTCGTCGTTGGCACGTCGACCGTCAAACCAAAGTCGATGAGGACGGAATGAATCACCTCGATGCCAGCAATGACGGGCAATAGGACCTGCATCTCTACAGTGAAAGCATAGTGGACGTCTGTCCACTGTGGATCACGCATCTGTTTTCGGGTCGGTGGACGTCCGAGCATCTCCCCTGGCGTCGATGCACATGGGGTGGCTGTAGACGGCTGGTTGTATGGCTGTAGTGTGGGTGGTTGAGCAGTGTCTGCTCTTGCGGTGGAGACCTAGGGGCCATTGACACCTGGTGGTACAGCGTCGGCATAGCGGATGGTGGACCTCGGAGAGCAGTAGCGTAGCTCATAGGACGCTGCTGAGCATCAGGACCCACCCTAGACAACTTTTGGTGGATTTCGTCGCGTACGACTTCAGCGACCGACGCAATGGGATTTTTAGCAAACGGAGTCCGTAACCTCTGCAGTTCTTCGCTAAATATTTCTAATCAAGTCTCGCAAGGAGCTCTGACTCTCAGATGTCATGGCGATATCATTGATTGGGACATTGCTGGGCATGTGGTCATAATGCCTATAGCGTTGATGAAGGGCCCGCTTGGTAGCCGTAGCCTTCCTAATGAAGTCAACCACAGTACTTGGAGGGTTGGGCAGTAGCCCGGCGAAAAGCTGTTTCTGGACACCGCGCATGAGGTAACACAACTTTTTATCTTCCGTCAAGTGCGGGTTAGCTCAATGAAAGAGACGAGTCATGTCTTCGGCAAACATTGCAACGGTTTTGTTGGGTTTTTGAATTCGTAGCTCCCATAACTGCTGCGCACGCTCCCTTCGATCGACATTGGTGAAGGTATCGACGAACTTTTGTCGAAAGTCGGGCCAAGCTGACAGATTGCCTTTTTCATTCCCATACTAAGTACGAGCACCGTCGTCAAAGTAGAAATATGCGCGAGAAAGCTTTTCCTGTTCCGACCAGTGATAGATCTTGGCAACACGCTCGTAGTAGTCAAGCCAGTCATCAACTTCTTCATGGCCATCGCCACTAAAGCGATCGGGAACGAGGGGTTGAAAAATTGTCACCTGAGATGGGTGCGTCGGAAAGCTGCCTTGGGGCACCTGTTGCGGGCTTGCGTTGGCCATTAGTTGAGGTGTGCGGTGTGTAGCAGGTTCCGGCGGGTGAGTGAGCTCTGGCGCGAGGCCTCGCAACCGTCAACTGGAGTGATGCACCTGCGTTTCAACAGGAGACAATGCGTCTGGACTTGATGATCTGCTCCCAGCGGGCGTGTGGAGCATCAGACTGGGTTGCGGCCCAGCACCTCCACCAGTGTCGCGGTAGAACGCGAACAAAACACAAGTACACCTTGAGACCACGAAAGCAGCGTGTTCTCAACAGCTGAGCCACAAGATCGTCTTCTTCGGTCTCGAGTGAAGCTAAAGGCCCACTACCTCGTGTCCACTAAGTCCCCCATCATTGTTTTCGTCCACATGTAGACACTCGTCAATATATTAGCCCTGCTCTCCTTTCTGCTTAAGGGCTGAGATATTACGCTCTACAAACGTTTACTCAATTGGTCATCCTACGTCAGTGGCTGCCCGTCACGTAGACTTTTGCGAAATCCCCGAGTTTCATGTCTTATTTGATTGTATAAGGCAACCTGGAAAGAGTCTGGCAGTAGTGCTGATAGGTGATGTCGTTTGGACGCCTCGCCTTCTGGGGCGTCGGCGAACACATTTATAGCATCGATGATGAATCGTTAAAAAGCACAGAAAATTCATTTGCTAGCTCTTCTTGCGCGTGTCAGAAGTCCCCTATACTGCTTCGCGGTCTTTTGTTTATTGCGCACAAACGCAAGTAGACGTTTCTCGAAAACATTTTGTGTAACGATAATGTTGGCAAGACGTTAGTGTGCAGAAAACATACCCAGTCTAAGCTGTCGTTCTCGCTCTGAATGACGCTTGTATAGCATTGAAAGGTCACATGCCGTGGTGGTCTAGTGGCTACTTCGTGGTCTAGTGACTGCTGAAACAAGGGTCAGGGTACCGGATCCCAACCGTCGCGGTAGTATCTTCGATGCAGGCGAAAACACTTGATGCCCGTGTGATTTGGCTAATATTCCGATCCCACTGGCTACACTATAGTGCCATTTTGAACAAGTGCATTAGCACCCCATAAATGGCACTTTGGTGGCACGTACGTTTCTGCACGACAAAGGGAAGTGCACTGTTGAAATAAATGGCGATCGGTAACGAAGTACAACAGGTGATAATTCCTTTATTCGTTTTATTTGTTTATTAGTACTTCAAGAGTATGGAGGGACATTACATGATGGGTGGGCAAAAAAAACAACAACATAACAGATGAAAAAAAAAAAGAAATTGGCACTAACAATAACAACAGAAAAACAGCAGTAGATCATATTTACAAAGATAAAATATGGCTTTTTACGGCATTTTTAAATTGATCAAACTTAGATGACATAGCGATGTGGGCGGCAAGGTCATTCCGGTCATGCGCTGTCTGAAGGAAAAAATGACTTCTGGGAGGTCTTTGTTTTTGGGCGTACGTGATATACGGCGTCGGGTGCGAAAGTCGTGATGGCCGACGTGCAGGTCTGATGAATTCATTGCCTGCTGGCAAGGAATGAAAAACTTATGACACAAGCACAAGCGTGAACTTTTACGGCGAGAGGCTAGATCAGGAAGATTAACTGGTCTTTGACTTCTGATACACTTATGTTATTTGAGTAATTTGAGGTAAGAAATCTGGATGCACGGTTCTGAATGGATTTGAGCGTGATGGAAAGGTTAGCTTGAAGATAAAAAATGGCATTAGCATACTCCAGTTTAGGCCTGACGAGTGTTTTATAAGCTATTAGTTTAGTAGCAGCGGGTCCCGAAGCAAGTTACGACGCATGTACTATGCAAGAACTCAATTAGCTGAGTTATTGATGCTAATAATTGTTAAATTTTAGGCTATCTTTCTGAGGTAGAAATTAGGCACAGCTATAGACAGCCTTAAAATGTAAAGGTCACAAACAAATGAGGCAAATGAGGCAGCTGCTGCATTGCATGTCGTGTTATGTACATGCCTTTGGCGGCCGTGACTGTAAACTGCCAGAGAGCTTGAATGGAACACTAGTCTTTTTGAGGCATAATATGATCAGCGCACTATAATAGGATAATACATAATCTACTCACAAGTAAATGCTACCGATGCTAGACAATCCATCACAGCGAAGAGAGTTTGGTGGACACATTCGCCACAAAAGCTCTCTGCAGCGAGTGTCACTAAGCGTTCCCTTGTGACAACGTGTAAGTAACACTAACGGTGAAGTACACTTCCTCAGTGTGGCCTGAAGATTGCTCTTTGTTTTAGGGGTACCAGGTGTAGGTATGGGTGAGCAAAGTACCCCAGGCAGCCGAAGTAAAACAAGCCAGTGTCATTGTATGAGCTCCCCATCTGGGTCAGCCGGTGTCGCCACCGTCTATACGACGACAGTACCTTACGGCCGAGGCAATCAAAACGCCACGTAAGCCTTTTTTATAATTTTATTTGCAAGTCTAGATGGGTACGCTTGTATAATAAGAACACGTGGAAGATTGGAAAGTGCCAGCGTGAACCAGTCGCACCGCACTGGTGATGGGCACGCGGATACGTTGATATTCATTACAGACTGTTTGCCGAATTCTGTGAATGAAATGTTTCGACATCTTGTGCTACAGCAGTGTGGGGACGTCACTGGTTTACCTTCATTTACATCAGCAAATGCCAAGTGAAGTTCAATTTATGTATCGACCAGCACTGGCGAGCTTCCGTGCTCCGGACATTTGCAGTGTGGCTATGTGTATACCGGGGTCCTTCAATACTTTTACTGGTCTTGAGGCTTTGGCGTAACTCTGTGGGAGAGCTTTGTGCGGGCGGCGCTACGTTCTCGCCGGGGTAATTGGGCAGACGGCGGCCGCCTACCGTAGCGTGTCTCCGCGCTTATCTCATTGTATGTTTGGTGTTGTGCGTGTTGGGCCTGAAGAGTAAAGAGGATGCAGCATACATGCTACGTACCTGGGTGTCGATCTGGTTTTAGGGCAAACGACAAAAAAATGTATGTTCAGGTTGCCCAGACAGCGAATGGTGAATTCGCGACAAGCAATTGGTGGTTTCGAGTTTGATCTCCCGCAATAGCGTGCGTGCGAAAAGCACTTTGACGAGGTTCAGCTCTTTCACGCGAACCAGCCGCTAATTGAGTTGCGAAAACGCCGCAAAATGTTCCTCAACTTTGGCTGGACACTGTGCCGAAGATTTCCTATGGTATCCCGACGTATTTGTCAAGTGCAAAAATGTCCAGAAACCACCCGCCTATCAAGGGCAGCCGAAAATCGTCAGCTGAGTTGGAAACAGTGTATACGCTGCACCGATACTATGCATGTTCCCTTTGACACAGCTGCCTTGGACAATGACGCACTAAATGAAGGTGAGCTTATTGGTGGCCTCGTTCTCGTTGCATGCCAGTAATAAAGAAGCTCGATGACTGAAATACTCATCGTTTTGTTTTATACAGGTACTGAGATGGCCAATATTATAGAGGTAAAACAACAAAAAGACGCACCTTCATGCAGCTCCTCACGGATTGAAACTTTCAAAGCATACCCCGCAGTGGTGTTCTAGTGGCTAAGGTACTCGGCTGCTGACCCACAGGTCCCGGGATCGAATCCCGGCTGCGGCGGCTGCATTTCCGATGGAGGCGAAATTGCTGTAGGCCCGTGTGCTCAGATTTCGGTGCACGTTAAAGAACCCAAGGTGGTCTAAATTACTGGAGCCCTCCGCTACGGCGTCTCTCATAATCATTTGTTGGTTTTGGGACGTTGAACCCCACATACCAATCAAACTTTCGAAGCACAGCTTACTTGCTTGGAACATACACTTTAGCGCTACAAATTCCAGTTTTCTAAGGGGACGGCGCAGGAGAACATGCGCAAAAATCTAGAAATCTTGCACGACCTGTCAAAGTGTGAAAAGTTAATTGTTGATATAAATACGTTATGATCTGAAAGATAATGTTTTGCGTAGGTTGTGTACACTGTCAGTGTGGGACGCACTCAGTCAATTCTCAGGTTTAATGTGGCATGTATGGGGCTTGAACGTTGAAATTAAAACCAATAAAAAAGACAGATCAAACGAAACATGCGTTAGCTACAAAGCAGAGTAAATTATTGGGAAACTTCATGCGTGAACAGCGGAACATTAGGAGCGCTACGGCACCGTATAGTGATAAATAAACGCTAAGAAAACATGAACACTAGGCACAAGCCGTTAGCTCAACCGTTATCCTCGTCAGCTGAGATCGTCGTCAAATGAGATCCTCGTCAACTGATAAGTTCAAGGCAGATTCATTCAACGTGACCTGATGGTTGGTTCTAGAAATTCGAGGCTCTTTTCAGATATCTTCGTATAAAAACTTTGATTGTATATATAGACTGGAAGACTGGAGATGCGCTGTTAAGAATCGCAACAACTTTACTTCCGGGATGCTTGAAAATCCGCCAGAGTCCTTGAAGAACTCTGCAACGTCCACTAATTATCAATAGATGCCTCCGGAAAAAAGAAGCATACCTTTAAAACAGTAGTATATTTCTTAGTGGGAGCAGCATGCGTTTGTTGCCAACAAATTTCTAGCTTCAAGGCCTCATTCGACGCTACATTTCACTGTATTAGAGCTTCCCTGGATTTCCTTGAAGGTAACATCACTCTGGAGATGTAATGAATCTTCAATGGTACATTTATTCACCTTTCGGAATTCCAACGCGTGCCGTAAAACTGCAGTGCAGGGGCCGCTCCGAAGCACCGGCGTGGACGAGGGCGCGCCTAATGGTTGCTCCTATCAAACCTTAGCTGAAGCTTCATGGGCAGTGAAAGTATAGAACGACTCTGGCAGTACTTCCTTGTTTGCATATAAACGCTTATGATTGGATGCCGTTCACTGGTACGCATGCTTAAACGTTGCTCACTTGGCCTTGACGTCATGTTAACATCAATTGGATCACACAATAAAATAATTTATTTCAGCAAGCTTTTGTCATCAGCATATTCATTTCACTTGGTTTATACGCAGCTTTTCTAACATACAAAAGGTGGTAGAGGAGAAGGAGGAGGAGAAGGAGGAGGGCAGAAACGAAAGGCAGGGTCAACCAGACGCCCATAGGGCTTGCTACCCTGCACTGGGGAAGAGCCGAGCAGATTAAAAGAGAAGAAAGAGAGAATAAGTGAAGGGCAACGTGTGGGTACATGTGAATTTATCCATTGCCCTTATAAGCGGTCACGTAATCTGGTCATCGTTCGAAAACCTAGCAATGCCGGCGTTGCTTTGTTGGCCTGCGAGGAGTAGAGCCAAAACCCTCTCCATATTCTTCAAGCCTCTTCAGATCCTCCTTCAACCGTGGGCTACGTCACGGAGAGTGTCCAGCGGAAGAACTGGAAAAGCGTCTGGCTTCACTGGCTCCACGTTTATTCTCGGCGCGCTTGCCAGAGCGTGTGTGCCAAGCTGCTGTGCAATTGGCGTTCTCCGTGGCATGTGTTCGCTCTCAATTCAATGTTCTTCGTGTCCATGTGAGCATTTTTGTTTCGGCGTACACGTTTGTATGCCTGATGTGAAGTTTGGTGCGAATTGCAAGGATCGCAACGACTGAAAGTTTGTGGAACATGGGCCAATGTTGGGTTCTTGGGTGCCACGGAAACTATGACAATGGGCCTAAAGTGCGTGTGTATTTATTCTAGAGTGATGACGCGCAGAAATAAGCACGACTTTGAGCTATAGCACAGAAGTATTTCACACCAACAGTGCATTCGAAGGTACAAAATTCTAGCATTCCTTTATCGCGTGTGTGTGAATCGTCCTTGTTAGCTGCAACCGCTGTGCATACTGAAAGACAGTATCTTTTCGTACATATTGAGAATACTTGATTGATTGATATGTGGGGTTTAAACGTCTCAAAACCACGATATGATCAAGAGAGCAACGTACTGGAGGGCTCCAGAAATTTCGACCACCTGGGGTTCTTTTTAACTTGCACCCAAATCTGAGCACACGGGCCTAAAACAATCTCCATCGAAAATGCAGCCGCCACAGCCGTGATTCGATCCCGGGACCTGCGGGTCAGCAGCCGAGTACCTTAGCCACTAGACCACCGCGGCAAACCATATTGAGATACTTCGACGCAATCATGAATAAGCATGCATTTATCATGAATATTCACTGATCAGGGGGCTGCGTTTGTAAATAAACAGTACCGAGAAGGATATCCTTCTCACAGTGTAGTTAAAATACTTTCTAGTTTGCTCTTACTGCCATAAACTATGCCTGGTTTGGCCTCTGTGTTTCTTTTTCTGCACGTTGATTGTGCAACCATTCTACGATGAAGCGTCTTACGTAGGAAGTATTTGTGACAATAAAAATGGCATTCTCATGATGCGATGCAAAAAAACAAAAGCAGTGAGAACTGTATTTTTTTTCATTGCAGATGTTCAAAGCCGCCTTTGTAGTTAGTTTTATTTTTTTTGCTTTCCTTGCTTCCTTAATGTTTTATTAAAGGAAGAATCGTAGGCGCTGTACTTACACGGTCAGTGGAGTTCCAAGTTCTGTGCTTCGGGTGCTTAGGGGAGTGCTGTGACATGGTTCTGGTAACGAAGCTTGTTGTGTAGAAACTGCCATTGGGAGAATACGCCACAGACTTTCTCTCGTGCAGTGACCAACGCTGTATCGTCACTCCACTGGCATTTTCTTTGCGGGCCCACAGACCAACATTTATACATCTGAAAATGGCCACACCGCACAAACTATCTCGACCTTGGTAGTTCACACAACAAACAATGTTGTCTTAAAGAACTTCTGCAGGCTGAAAAACTACAGCGTCTAAAACAATGTGCAGAAGAAGGCCCAAGAACGGAAGTCAGCAACACTGAAGCAAAATAGATGTCTTAACGGAATCAAGCTTATCTTGTGTCATATGATTTCTTCTTACAAGAGTGAAACTACCTTCAGAATGCTTCATTTGTGCCCGAGAAAGCTTCTCAAGTGCGTGACATAGTACTTAGCACCTATCACAGACTATTCTAACACCAGTATACAAGCGAGAGCGACGCCTCGGAGTGCATACGGGAACGCAGCGCCCGCACAGGCCCACAGGGTGACGTCACGCAACCATCGGAAAGGCCTTAGGAATCTATGGGGTGTTGGTAGAGCCATGAACCGAAGATATTCTCTTCAGAAAAATGTATACTATCTAGGTTTTGTAGAGTTTCACGTAGCAATAAAGGAGGAAGAAAAATAGGGGGAAAAGAACGGCATGTAGGGAGGTGACCAGCCTAAGAAAGAAAGTATGCAATATGCTTGTGGGCTTCTAATTAGTGTTCTTATCAGCCTTTCTTATCAGCCTCACTGGTCAGCGGGGAATTTAAGAATTCACACGTGGCCACATTCGTAAGCAGTTTGAACTCGTTGCTCATAGCACGGGCCCACGAATAACGACAGATTACTGTCTTGTGCACCGACAGTGTCGTGTGGCAATAAAGCCGCTCTCAGATGATGCAATGTTTACCACGCGTGTGACACAACCGACATTGATACAGCTTTTTTGTAGCTTCTATATTGCTAGATGACCTAATAAGATTTCTCAGATACAGCCAAGAGTATATAGAATCATTCTGACAATGCTGCAGGTCATGCTACTCAATGTTCCCTTAACTCAGCATGGATATTCATTGATTTATATAAACGTGAGGTGTGCAATTGAAGCTTCGTTACTGGATGGCGTTGTGATGTTGAATGATTGCAGTGCTTTGAAGAAACGAAGCATTCACTAGTACATCCCTGATATATCATTGGAGTGCATATTTCACGATGTAGTGTCCCATAAAATCTCGTAAGAAATTCTCCGTTTGATGTGAGGTGTCGCAGTATTTACTAATCGATGGGGCTAAGTTATTGGAATTTTCAGTTTCAATGGACAACTACAAATACCGCATCGTCGACGGTTTCAGATCAGTTCGAAAGCAGCGCAAAGGAGCGACGAAACGCAACATTTTACCGCAAACTTGCAGGTAAGAAGTGTTGACGCTTCTACATGTAACAGTTTAGATTTAGAATTGCGCTGCTGCCGAACATTCTACGTTTTGTTTATACGTGCTACTTTTGAACTTCAGTTACTTGACCTGAACTGTTCTCAATTTTGTAGCTACAGAAATGAGTAACCATCGCAAAAATAGGGATAAAGAAAGTGAGCTTGCTGCCACTTTGGTTCATTTACAAAGTGAGCTGCATATCAAGTTGAGGGAGTTGAAACAATTCATTCAATACTTTCATGACTCCTGCGATGAAGTCAAAGCAAAGACTAAGAACTCCACAGTGGAAAGAATGGCATTACTGCCACAAGTAAAAAACTGGAAATGGAAGACAAGCAATTCAAATTTCAGATTTAAGAAATGGAAGTATACCGAAAAGGCAGCAACCTTGAAATGAAGGATGTGTCTGATGAAATTGATCCATTCATTTCTGTGCATAGGTATACCAAGTTTCGAGTGTGCAAATTTAGGAAGACGACACTGGTGTATGTCACCGCGTGACTGTTGACTAAGGACCCTGAAAAAAAATGGCCCCGTATTTGCATGTTAATCTGCAGATGTCGTCGAAAAGGATAGTCCTGCGTGCGGAGAAAGTGAACAATTTATTTGATGTTCTGCACAAGAAAATCGGTGACTGGCATTCTGGAGGCGCTGCGTTAGAGTGCCTCGAGCGTGCAGTGGAGGCGAACGAACGCATCAAGTCACGTCACACGTGAGACATGAGCGCCATCTAGCAGTTTTCTTGGAAAACTGAGCGCGTGGCTCGGAGACGAGTGTTCGCGCCCGTCTCAGAGGTGATAAGATGTAGAACGGAAGGCGATGGGTAGGTGCACCACCGTCTCCTCTTAGCAAAGGGTTGGAAACACTCACCTTTTCGTGCATGCGTTGCATGGTAAGCGCAGCGTGATAAGCGCTACGGTCCCTAAAATTACTTATGTATGCCTTTTCTAGTAAAAAGATGCACATGCAGAATATATACAAGTTGTTATGATGCCCCAGACATGCACAATAATTGCTTATTAATTGACAATTGCAAAATTATAAACGCTAAACCTTGAACAACATTTGTGGGCGCTGCGGATGGGGTCGGCCGTTTCAAGTAGCCGGTGCCGTTAAGAGTAAACAAACAGACAAATCTACAGACAGACAGACCAAAAGTTTTGCGTCGAAGGTCCCCAAAGCAGGAAGGAGTAAACTTTATTTTGCAACCGGCGTGTTAGTGGGCTGGGCTCACGCCAAGATGTCGGATTGAAGGTCTCGCCTCCTAGCGGCTTCCTCGGCCCGCTGGATTGCCCATAGCTGATCGTCCAGGACTGAACTGAGCAGCACGGCCAGACAACGCGCACGGAGGCTTTCGGTGGAGGCCGCGTTTTTATTACTGTGTTACAAACCCTGGAATTCCCATAGTATATGTTCTAAGGAAGCTCCTGCCTGACAATCTTTGCATTGAATGGTCGCGTAGATCTCTGGATTTATAGCGTGTAGTAGCGGTGTATTCCTATAGGATTTGGTTTGTAATTGTCGCCATTGGACAGACTGAGCCCTGTTGAGTTTATGATGAGGAGGGTGGTAATCACGCCTCTGTAATCTACAATGTTTCGTAATTTCATTGAACATTGTCATTCGGTCCTCCACCTCCCACACATTTGGACATTCTGAGGAGGGATCAACAGTAGTCGTAGCCCGGAAAGTGAGTCTTCGAGCTACGTTGTGTGCTACCCCGTTAGGGTTGATATATCTCGTAGTGTCGGGTGTGTGATCTGGGAGCCAGAGAATGCAAACGCATCTGTCGTCTCGGTTGGTTTGTCCTGTTCTAAGAATACGCAGTGCTTCAGGGGAGATTCCGCCGTTTGCCAAGTTGCGTACAGCTGCTTGTGAATCGCTGATTATATAACACGCGTCAGTTTGTGATATGGCCAAAGCTGTAGCTATGTCTTCCGCCGTTTCAACGCGTCTCATGTGTACTGTCAGACTGGTGCTGCATTGTTTTTTGTGGTTAACTACAGCCGCGACGAAGCAGCTTCTGTCTTCGCAACGAGCGGCATCTACGAAGACCACTTCTTTGTTGTTTCCGTAGCTCTTTGTCATCGTCTTGGGTCTTCTCAGCCTTCTACCTGCGTTGTGCACAGGATGCATGTTTCTAGGTAATACGGGCACTGTGAGCTTGGCCCGTATGTCACGAGGAATGTCGCATTGGATGCCAAATTGTGTGTGGTAAGTGATGCCTAATTTTTCCAGGATGCATCTACCAGTCTTGGTTTTAGAGAGGCGCTCGTTATGTGCAATACGTTGCGCCTCTAGCAGTTCCTCAAGTGTATTATATGAACCTAGCGATACTAGCTTCTCTGTACTTGTGCTTTGCATGAGCCTCAGCGCTTTTTTGTAGACTTTTCTTATGAGGCTGTTTAAATGCATTTTTTTCTGCCGCGAACCATCTATGGTATGAAGAAACATACGTAATGTGGCTCATGACAAACGCGTGGATGAGCCTTATGACATTTGCCTCTTTCATGCCACTACGCTTATTCGTAATTCTTTTGATTAGGCGCATCGTTTAACAAACCTTCGCTTCGATATTGCGTACTGTTTCCCCGTTGGTGCCTTTTGCTTCTAATATTAACCCTAGTACCTTTATCTTGTCGACAATGGGTATGGTGTATCCATCTCGTGCTTTAAATTGTATGTCTGTGTAGGTATGTGTGTTGTGGTGCTTGGGAGGTCGGCCCTTTAATGTTGGTTTATATAGTAGCAGCTCAGATTTTTCGGCTAAGCACTTGAAACCAGTTCCTTCTACGCATTGCTCTACGGTGTCGATCGCTTCTTGTACACGTTGTTCAATTGACCCATCGCTGCCGTTGTTTATCCACAGAGTAATATCATCTGCATATATTGTATGGTGCAAACCTTCTACTTTTTCTAATCTGCTTGGGAGGCCAGTTAGGACTAAGTTAAATAACATAGGTGATATCACTGATTCTTGGGGTGTACCTGCACTACCCATAGATATTTCCTCGGATGTGAGGCCTCCTACAACGATTTTGGCTTGTATATCCCTTAGGAAGTTCCGGATGTAATTATACGTCCCCTCACCTAAACCTGAGTTACCGACATGGTTCAGTATGGCTTGGTGGGTGACATTATCAAATGCCTTTTTTAGATCAAGCCCGAGGATGGCTCGAGTTGATCTGCTAAGGTCATCTATGATCCCGTGTTTTAATTGTAGCATCGCGTCTTGTGCACAGAGAGTTTTCCGAAATCCTATCATTGTACATGGAAGTACGACGTTGTCGTCTAGGTAGTCAGTCAATCGGGTCAGTAGGGCGTGTTCCATCACCTTACCCAGGCAGGTAGTTAGTGAATTAGGTCTTAGGTTTTCAAGCTGCAAGCGTTTGCCAAGCTTGGGTATAAGCACTACGTGCGTCGTTTTCCATTGCTGCGGTACGTGGCCTTGTCTCCAGCATTCATTAATAAAGTCTGTTAATTTGCCAATGAAAGTATCGTCTAGGTTTCGCAGTGTTTTGTTCGTAATGGCGTCACGGCGCGGTGCCGACGTAGTATTTAGTTTGCGTAGAACTGCTCGTATCTCGGCTTCGTTGAATTCTTCATCAAGGTCAGGATTCGGCGATCCTACGTAATCGGCATGAGTGCATGGTGGTGCCTGGGATATGTATTTAGGCGCGACCTCTTTGAGCCAGTCTTTTACTGTGCCTTTATAGGCAAGAAAAATTTTGCTCATATTTTGTTTGTCTACCGTTTTCGTGTCTTCTGGATTTAGGAGGTGTCGAAGTACATTCCACGTTTTGCCTAGACTCAGTTGGTTGTGCATGGCGGTACAAGTTTCAACCTATTGTTGGCAATAAAGCTGTTGCGCGTATTGTTTGATTTCATTGTTAAGTGTGGCTATCTTTTTTCTGCGTTTTCCAGCGTTTTTGTAGCCCTTGTTTGGCTTGCCCATATGTAATAGCCTACTGTCCAGAATTTCAAGCTTAGCTTCCGGTGGGACTATTTTTGTTGCCTCTGAAATATGCTTCTTTAGATCAGATGTCCATTGGTCAATGTTTGGAATGCTTTCTGTGATGCGCTCTCTCATATTTCTAAATTTAACCCAGTCAACTAGCCTAAGCTGTTTGCCCATGTGTTTGGTGGGCCCCACAATAAGCAGGATTCAAATAATAGAACGATCGCTTCCAAAGTCTTGCTGTGTATTCAGCCATCGCGCAGATTGCGTGTTCTCTATAAAAGTAAGGTCGGGCGTGGTATCACCACAGACACTATTCTATTGCCTGGTGGGTATTGTGGGGTCAGTGATGAGTGTTAGCCCTTCGTGCTGCGAGTCCAGCCAGATTCCCAACCTTGGGGTGGACGTGTTTATAACCGCATGTACAATGAGGGGCATTAAAGTCCCCTCCGATGATTACAACTCGGTCACCCGCTATGGTAAGCGTGCGCTTAAAGAGAGTTAAAAATCTGTGCCGTGTGAATTACCAGCTACTGTGCACGTTTAGGATGAACATACTGTCCCCTGTTTTTCTTATGGGTATGATTTCAATTAGTATATTTTGTGTATCGGTAACCTGTGTGCTGTGTTGCACTGCCGTGTGATCCCTCCGCACTGAAGTTGTATGGCTTTAGTCTCCCCCTCGGCACTGCCGATAGAGCGGTAGCCAGACAACTCGATGATGATGATGATGGTGATGATGATGATCATTGTTACTCTGGCACACACCCACAAAGGGGGGTTGGTTAAAATCAGGGCGGCAGGATCTTAAGTAAAAGGCTTTTGGTTTTTCAAACACAAAGTATTTTGGACTGAAAAACAATTATATAAAAAAAGCAAAAAATCAAAAAAGGAGTATATTTGGAAGCAGGGATCGATGCAGGCTATCAGATGCGATTTGAGACAAAGGTAATGGTGGGTTTAAAACGAATTATTTTTTGTCGTGGCGTCGCATTTTTTGTCGTGGGTCATACAAACGTCGTGCATGCAATTTGCGCGCCCGTTGATTGCGGCTGATTAGGCGCTGCTTGTGTTCCTGCAGAGCACAAGCGGTTGTTTTGTGGATTTTCGGGAGTTTTCTGTGGTGATGACGCAAGTGTTCAGACCGAAGGCGCAATCTTGAACACTGGTGCAGAAAAGTTCCTTGGCTTTTCTTTCTGCGAAGATAGCTCAGATGCGGAATCAGTCTTTTCTTTAGTGTATGTTGATCACGACACTCTTCAGGCTGCAAGTATCCTTGCGATGTAGTTTTAGTTGTTCGTTGCCGATGTTGGTGTGGGCGTTTTAGCTGTTGGGGTTCCTCTTGTTGCTTTTCTTGGCATTGCTGATGTTGCACTGTCTGACGAGGTGGACTTCCTTTGGAAACACGAGCCCGCTTTTCTTTCTAGGTTGACGTGACGAGCAAATAGTTGATACTTGTTAGGGTGTCGTGATTTGTGTCAGGCAATTAAGATAGTGCGCCAGAATTGGCAGAAAAATCTGCTGAGGCTCTTGGAACGCCTTTTTTTGATGGATGTTTCTGGCACAGGGCAGTGCTTGAGAGTTGATCCTTCCGAGCCTCCTGTGTGGGTTGGGCTCTCAGGTTGCTGGGAATTCGACGGCGACACTGCGGAAGGATCGGTTTGGTCATATTTTAATTGTGAATGACTGTCTTTCTGTGGAACGAACGATGCGAGCTCTTCTGGCGCATGAAACTGAGCTGTAGGTGACGGGCTTGACTGAGTATGATCGGATCTTCTCCGCTCTATTCCGACCATAGTGAACGCGTGAGACGCGAGGTGGGCGTTGTGAGCAACCGAAGATCCACGCGACGGAAAAGCAGGAGCTTGGTCAATGCGTGAAGGCTGCTTTTGACTGTGACGACTGGGTGCGGTTGTCTGTGGATGGTTTGAAGTTTTCGTTCGCCGTCGTCTTTTCTTGGTGTGGTGATGGCGCTGAGAAAAATGTAGTTGGTCATCGTCGTTGAAGGAGGAGACGCTGTCGGTAGTCCCAGCGTTATTCACGAGTGCATTGCAAGCATCATTTGTGTCAAGGAAAGCAGTAGATGCATTTTCGTTTTTATCAACGAGACTTGAATTCAATGGTGACTGCATACTGTTTCGACTTTGGGTTGGTCTAGTTCCCGAGGATGACATCGCCGCAAACATGGCTTGACGTGGTTGCGATTCCGTATGTTTGTTTCTTTGCGGGAGAGTTGAGCTACGCGTTCCTGAAGTACAGTGGCTTTCGGAACGGCAGTGTCTTGACAAGGTATTTTCCCGATGCGCCAGGTCATCTACCATAAATACGGCGTCCTTATAAGGCAAGTGGTGAGTATTAGGCGTGCTTGAAGAACCACGTGATGGAAACCCAGGTGGTGGACCACGCATGCGAGACGAACAGTGAAGGACATTAGGTGGTTGAGAAACGTCTCGTGTCAAGTGCTGGAGCGATGACTTCGAAATTGCCGACTTTTGTGCAGAAGGGAGGCCCGCTCGATGGTTTTGTTTTTCCCAAAATACGCATTGTCTTCTGTAAGTAAACTCATGTGCGACTTTGCCTTGTGGCAGTTGTCGATTCACGTTGGGCTTTCGAATGCTCGATGATTGCTTACGGAATTGACGATAGCGTCGAGTTTTCTTGAGATGGTTGGCAATAAGTAGGTCTTGGTCATAGTCGCTAAAACGAATGATCATTTATTCTTTTATCTTTTGCCAAGACTTGTCATTTTTAAACATGTGGGTGAGGTAAAACTTAAATGCCTCACCGGAGATGTAGTCAGTGAAGTTGCTGATCATCTCCCGTTCCGACCAGGATGCAGCGGCGGCGTGGACTTCAAATAGGTTGAACCAGTCCTGTACGGGTCCGTCGTCCGCTGACCCGGAGTACTTGGGGATACCGAGGTCAGCCGATGGTTCTGTCATGGTGCTGGTCGTTGTCCTTCTAGGCGATGATTCGGTAGTCAATGTGTGGTCAGGGTGCCTTCTGGGGAACTGCGTCGATGATGAGTGACTGTCAAGGGGCAGGCAGGTCTCCATCCTGTCGACTCGTGTGACGCTATGATGAAGGGGAGACGTGGCCTGGCCATGTTTATTCTACTCTGACTTCTTCTTCCTCATCTACTTCTCCTAACCATCGCTTCATACGTCACACACACACACACACACACACACACACACACATATATATATATATATATATATATATATTGTCGCAGTGAAACGCGAACAAAAGATGACAGCAGCTTACGGCAGCGAAAAGAGCGTATGCAGGATCAGCTGTACAGCAAGATGCCTGCTTCGTTGTCGTCCCGAAAAACCACCTGACCCACTAGCTGGAATCTACAAAACATTCCTATCATCGTTCTTTTTCATATAAACACGTGTCACTTGCCCCTCCTTATAAGATCATCGCCCCGATGCTGATTCAGACCCACAGTATTTTTTTAACGTGCAGTCAGTCACTCACATACGGCTTCATACGCACTACATGAACAAGTTCAGGCTGGTGCTGGCGACGCCTCGGGCATTGGGGACTGTCGGAGACGAGCTCATAGGTTACGTCACTTAGCTGGCTCGATACGCGGTATGGCCCGAAATATCGCCTTAGCAGCTTCTCGGACAGTCCACGTTTTCGTATAAGTGTCCGAACCCTCACTCTGTCACCGATTTTGTACGTTACAGTTCTATGGCGAGCATCGTAGCGGTCTGTGTCGTAGTCTTGTCGCTGGTGGATTCGAAAGCGCGCGAGCTGCCTAGCTTCTTCCGCGCGTTCAGTGAACACGTCAGCGTCTGTGTCGGTAGCGTCCCATTCATGTGGAAACATCGCCTCCAGCATAGTGCGTACCTCCCGTCCGTGAACCAAGCTGAATGGAGTCATGCAAGTCGTCTCTTGTTTAGCCGTATTGTATGAGAACGTGATATAGGGTAAAATTTCGTCCCAATTCTTATGTTGGACATCCACGTACATCGACAGCATGTCTTCAATCGTCTTGTTGAGGCGCTCCGTTAGTCCATTCGTTTGCGGGTGGTACGCAGTGGTCTTACGGTGAGTCGTTCCACTAAGCATCAGGACGTGGTTTAAAAGAGCTGCCTTAAATGATGTTCCATGGTCTGTGGCCACGATAGTCAGGGCACCGTGGCGTAGCACAATATTTTCTATGAAAGATCTCGCCACTTCCACTGCGGTGCTCTTTTGGAATGCTTTTGTTTCGGCATACCTGGTTAGGTAGTCTCTTGCGACTATAACCCAGCGATTACCTGCAGTAGAATTGGGAAGGGGTCCCGAAATATCCATTCCTATCTGTTCAAACGGTGTACGTGGAACCTGAACTGGTTGCAGCTGACCGGCGGGTCTCTTTAGAGGTGACTTGCGTCGCTGGCAATCGAGGCAAGTGTGAATGTGGTGCTTGACGGCTGTTGTGAGTCGTGGCCAGTAGTATCCCTGCAGTACTCTTGCCAATGTGCGAGTGTAGCCTAAATGGCCAGACGTCGGCTCATTGTGACATGCTTGGAGCATTTCAGTTCGAAGGGGTGCAGGAATAACGAGCAAATAGGGAGCTCCGAAGGTTGAAAAGTTTATTTTGTAGAGGACGCCATTGCGTAAGCAAAACGACGATAATGTCCTTGCAAAGACACTAGGTGCCTTCGAAGAACGTCCGTCCACGTAATTAATCAAATAAAGCAATTAAGGGTCACTTCGTTGTTGTTGGGCAATCGTGGACGCGTCGAGAACACCAAGGAAGGCCATATCGTCGTCGTCAGAAAGAGAAGCTGACTGTACTGTTGATCAAGACAGGCAGTCGGCGTCCGTATGGCGCTTCTCAGACTTGTGTATGACAGTCATATCAAACTCTTGTAACTTCAGACTCCACCGTGCTCATCGGCCGGTTGAATCTCTTAAATTAGTCAGCCAACAGAGTGAATGATGGTCACTTATAACTTTGAAAGGGCGGCCATACAAATACGGGTGAAATTTCGTAACTGCCCACGACCACAGCGAGGCAATCTTTCTCAGTTGTTGAATAATTGGCCTCAGCGCGTGTTAGCGTCCTGCTTGCGTAGGCGATCACTCGTTCCGTGTCTTCTTGCCACTGCACAAGCACAGCTCCGAGGCGTACATTGCTTGCGTCAGTGTGAAGCATTGTTGGCCCTTGCCCATCGAAGTGAGCAAGGACTGGAGGTGTTTGAAGACGCGTTGGCGGAGGTCATTAAACGCTGCTTGCTGTTCGTGGTTACACTCAAAGGTGGCGTCGTCTCCAGTGAGGCGAGTTAACGGCGACGCAATCCGTGCGAAGTTGGCGATGAACCGGCCATAGTAGGCGCATAGGCCCAGAAAGTGCCTGACATCTTTCTTATCGGACGGTACTGGGAACTTTGCCACGGCCGCAAGTTTTTCGGGATCAGGCCGAACGCCGGTGCAGCTGACGACATGACCAAGAAACAGCAGTTCTTCAAAACAAAAGTGGCATTTGTCTCGTTTCAATCTGAGGCCTGCGGAGCATATGGCTCGTAAAAGAACTTCTATCCTCTTAAGGTGCTTGTCAAAAGTTGGGGAAAACACTATCACGTCGTCTAGAAAAACTAAACAGGTCTTTCATTTTAACCCTGAAAGTACAGTGTCCATTAGCCTTTGAAAAGTAGCGGGCGCTGAGCACAGACCGAAGGGTAGAACTTTAAATTCATATAAACCATCCGGCGTCACAAAAGCCGTTTTTTCCCGATCTCTTGGGTCTACCTCGAACTGTCAATATCCACTCTGAAGTCCATTGAAGAAGAGTAGCGAGCGTTTCGAAGCCTATCGAGGGAGTCATCAATACGTGGAAGCGAATACACATCTTTCTTAGTCACTTGATTCACCTTGCTGTAATCCACGCAAAAACGCAGGGTACCGTCCTTTTTCTTAACTAATATTACAGGCGATGCCCAAGGGCTCTGTGATGGCTGAATCACATCATCTTCAAGCAGTTTAGTGACTTGTTGCTGTATCACTTCCCATTCCTTTGGAGCCACACGATGAGGATTCTGGTGTATAGGCTTTGCTGCGTCGTAGGTAATTATTCGATGCTGTGTTAGCGGCGTTCGACCAACCCGTGATGTCGATGAAAAGCAGTCCTAGAATTCAGCTAGCAGCTCAAGAAGTCTCGTTCGTTCGTCCCTTGACAATGTAGTACCAACGTCAAGATTAGGTAATGATTCTTCTTGAGGTGCTTCGTCTAGGGCCGATAAACGCCTTGGATTTCTGCAGTAGTGTCAAAGTAAGCGACGGCTGTACCCTTCGGGAGATGTCGGCGCTCAGTACTGAAGTTAGTGAGCAGCAAGTTTGTGCGTCCAGGAGTGGCAGTGACTAGACCTCGAGCAACTGAAATACCGTGGCTAAATATCAGCGAGCATATTTGGTCAGCAATACCGTCGCCGTCAAACGTCTCATCCCCTGCCACCGAAACAAGCGTACATGATCGTGGCGGGACGACCACATCGTCATCCGTCAGACGCAAAGGCCCTGAACAAGACGTCTGTCTCGGCTCTGAACAATCGACTAAAGTAGGGCTGTTGTTGCGAAATGTAATGACACTGTCAGGGACGTTGATGACGGCGCCATGTTCTCTCAAGAAATTCATTCCGATAATCAGGTCTTTACAGCATGAAGCGAGAACGACGAACGTCGCCACGAAAGTAGAGCCACCGATGTCGAGCCTTGCTGTGCACATTCCGACAGGCATTAGTAATTGGCCGCCTGCCATCCTTAAGTGAGGTCCCGTCCATGCTGTCTTTACTTTCTTGAGGCGTACGGCAAGGTCGTCACTGATAATAGAGAAGTCAGCCCCGGTGTCGACTAAAGCTTGGACTTGCTGTCCATCCACAACAACGATAAGGCCTGGGGTCACAGTTTCGCCGGTATTACGTCTCTTCGGCTTTACAGCGTCCTGAGGTGGGATTAATGGGGGCTTTTTTTTTCTTCGTCTTGACAGCCTGCAACTTTACCCCCTGAGGTTGCCGCCTTCAGTTTCCCCGGTGTGGGCTGGGTGACCTCGCTCCTCTGGTGTCGGCAAAAGTGCGGCGCTGCAACGAAGGTGACTGGGCAGTAGAAGGAGAGCGTGGTCGATGTCGGAAGACCTGCTCGTTATCAGTTATAGTCTCGTCATCATTGTTACGGCGGCCGTCAAATGGGTGTCGAGGTACCAGAGGTCCTTGAGAACCGACATCGCCACGGCGGGATACGTAGTCATTGGCATGTCGAATGTCAAACCGTGGCCTGAGAGGGCGAGACGGATCGGCGCGGTGCCAGCAATAGCGGGCTATGTGGCCTACACCTCCGCAGTTGAAACAGAGTGGGTGCCTGTCGACCGTGCACCAGGTGTCTGTTCGGCGAAGCTGTGGTTGCCGTCATGACTCCTCACGCGACGAAGGCCATGACAGGCCAGAAGACGACTGGTCATATGGGGGCTGGATGGGTGGGTGCCACGATGTCTCCCCCTGTGGTGGTGACCAAGGAGAAGTTGCAGGTGGCGGGTAGTATGAAGGCGGAGCGGGAGGGTAGCTTCAAAGGGCGGCGGCGTCCGTCATGGGACGTTGTTAAGGGGCAGGATCAGCTGTCGAGAATGCTTGGCGGATTTCGTCACGGACGACTTGAGCGACAGATGCCATGGGTGTATCCACTACCGGAGTCTGCAGCCTTTGCAGTTCTTCACGAACAATCTCTCTAATCATGTCACGTAAGGAGGTATGACTGTCAAACGTCACAGCGGCGGACTGAAGTTGGGGGCTGCTGCACAAGCGGTCATATTGTCGGCAGCGTTGGTGAAGGGCCCGCTCGATAGCCGACGCTTCTTTGATGAAGTTCTATACAGTGCTCGGCGGTTTGCGCAGAAGTCCGGCGAACAGCTGCTCTTTCACGCCATGTATGAGGTAGCGCAACTTCCTATCTTCGGTCACCTGCGGGTCAGCCCTCCGAAATAAACGTGTCATGTCTTCGGCGACATGGCGACCGTTTCATTGGGTTTTTGGACACTTAGTTCTAGTAGTTGGTGGGGGCGGTCACGTTTGTCGACATTGGCAAACGTTTCAACCATCTTCTGGTGAAAGTCAGTCTATGTGGACAGGTTGCCTTCTCTGTTCTCGTACCAAGTACGAGCGCTGTCATCGAGATAGAAGTAGGCCCGGCCGAGCTTTTCCTGAGCATACCACTGGTTGATCTTCGCAACATGGTCATAGTGGTCTAACCAGTCTTCTACATCTTCGTGTGCGCCACCACCAAAGCGTTTAGGCTCCAGCGATTGAAAAATCGTTACCTGGGATGGAGCGGGAGGACTGGTGCCGAGAAGTACAGGCTAGGGGCTGGTGTTAGCCATTTATAGATGTCTGGTAGAGGTTTTCTGCGAGGGGTTGCAGTCTGGAGGAATACCTCGCAGTCGACGACTGAATCGATGGACAGGAGTTGCAGTAAGCACGTCCGGGCTGGATGAACGGCTCCCACTAGGAGTGTGAAGCATCAAGCAGCGTCGCGGCCAGCACCTTTACCAGTGTCGCAGTGCAACGCGAACAGAAGATGACAGCAGCTTACGGCAGCGAAAAGAGCGTATGCAGAATAAGCTGTACAGCTTGTTGTTGTTGTTGTTGCCCCTTCGCACTGGCACATACCCACTATGGGGGATTGGCCATGAAATCTAGAAGTAGCCTATATGAGATCTACTAAAAGGTTTATCCTAAATGAAAAACTAATGATATAATAGAAAAGAATAATTAACTAGAAAAAGAATATTAAACTAAACAAATAATTGAAGATTGAATCAAGAAGAGTAAAGGTGAGGTGATACTACAGTGTAAGACAGAAATTTTGAGTAGACCAGACAATCGAGCTTATCTCACCCGGTCACAATCAAATGAATATGCAAATTTCATTCAAAATTAGACAAGTGTCGTCAGAAATATATTTAAGCAGGCATTATTATGACATGCGCTTTGATTCTCGAATGAAATTGCATACAGCATCGAATACGCTCCTGTGGCAATGTCCCAAGCTAAAGGCACCGAAACTTAGAACATTATCTGCAGTTAAATTTAATCCTACTGCGTGAAACGGAACAATTAAAAGTCTTTTCCTAATTAATGAATAGTTTTTACATGTTATAAAGTAATGCTCTATTGTTTCCGTTTCTTCACAAAATGGACACAGGGGGGATATCGCCAGACCAGCTCTGTGCAAGTAAAAGTTTAATGGAGGGACACGACATCGAAATTTGGTTAAAATAACTTCTAACTTTTTAGATTGACTCCACTGAGGTTTCCAGGGATATGTAAGGTGCTGATAGTCCGTATATTTAGTAATATTTTCCATCATATCCGTATAAATAGCCAATTTTCTATATCTGATCGACACTATGTGTTCCGATTCTGGTAGTACCGAGATCACAGGGCCATCAAGTGTGGCTCGAGATAGTGAATCGGCCATTTCATTCAACCGTATGCCACAGTGTCCCGGGACCCAGACTAACTTCAGGAACTTCACATGAGGTGGAACTAATGTTTGTAATGTCGCTAGAGCTCTTGATTGTTCTGAAGCTGTGAGAGTAGTACACAGCGAAAGAGAATCAGTAATTATCATTGCACTCTCTTCGTTTGAAGGAAGTTTTCGTAGCGCTAAAATAATAGCCAAGAGCTCAGCTTCGAAAACCGGAGTGAAGTCTGGTAGTCTTACCGAGAATGACCAACCGAGGTAATCTGAGACGATTCCTACTGCTGCCTTTTCTTTATTCACAGAAGCGTCTGTGGCTATTATGTTCTTTATTTCCGCATGAGCTATGTAATCTTCTAACCTGTCATTTAAGTAACTCGAAGATTGAAACTTAGATAGTGGGGGAAAAATTTCATCACATTCTATCGTAATATTGTGATTTAATGCTTTGGTTCCAATTACCGATCTGATATCCACCTTTATGCTTTCCAGTTTCTTTTGTACAAAAATAATCTGGGGAGTACGAAAGCGTGGCCAGTGAGCGAGGAAGAAGGCGTCGGGTTCACTAATAAAGGCATATGCAGACCGTCTCGCTGATAAGCCGTAAAATTTCAAGTATGTTCAATTTCAAGCTGTACAGCAAGATGACTGCTTCGTTGTCGTCCCGAAAAACCACCTGACCCACTAGCTGGAATCTACAAAACATTCCTAGCATCGTTCTTTTTCATATAAACACGTGTCAATATATATATATATATATATATATATATATATATATATACTTATGTAGTCAAATAGCGCAGAGCAGACGTCCCTGTGGCTATAACCAACCTTAATGCTGCCAAACGATTGAATTATGCCACATTTAGTTTAATTCCTAATTTTTCAAGTGGAGCTACCAGGTATCTTTTCCGCTGATAATATTATCGGCGACAGAACAAAAAAAAAATTATCTCTTGTTTCCATTTCTTCGCAAACCTGACACAAAGGTGAGACATTTAGACCAACTTTATGCAAATAATAATTTAGTTGCGGAATTCTACAACGCAAATTTGTATTAGAAACTTCGAATTGCCGATTTGCGCATCACTGTTTATTCCAGAAGCACATTAGATGTGCGAAATCTCGAAATTTATCTATTGAGTAGCAATTGGATTCATGCAAGCAGAGGTTTCTAAACCTTATTGCTGTCGCTTAAGACGCGTATCAGGCAAAATCGGGATAAGGGGACTGCTAAGAGATCATGTGGCTAGTGCATACGCTATCTCATTGAGATATATGCCACGATGGCCTGGTACCCATAAGAGCTGCAATTTTTGCAAGTTTGTCGTTATGAGTTGTCGAAACATGTGCATAAGTGTTAAGTTGGCTCCTGGTGACGTAGGAGCACATACTCGTAAAGAATCTGTAATTATGACTGCTTCCGATTCACCCAAAGGAAGTTTCTGTAGTGCCAGTACAATAGCAAATAACTCTGCTATGAATATTGGTGTGTACTCTGGAAGTCTAACCGAAAAGGACCAGTTAAGGGAACGTGAGGAGATACCTGTCCCAGCCTTTTTACTTCATACGGACGCACCAGTCGCAATCATGTTGTTCATGTTCACGTGTGCCAAATAATCCTGAAGCCGATAATTTAAATATTGAAGTGGCATTTGCTTTGCGTTAGAAGGATAAGTATTCTCAAATTCTATCCGAAGATCTAAATTAAATTTACATGTTAGAAAATATGTTTGATTTTGACATTCAGTGGTTCCAGCAGCACTTGAACGAACATTATTTGTGGGAAGTGGAAACACGACCGCCAAGTTACAAAAAATAAGCTTGGCTCTTTAATAAAAGCATAAAACCGTTCTCTCTTGGGCAAAGTGTATTGTTTTGAAAATATTTCGATAGTAAGCATTTTGAATCTATTCAACAATGACGGTAGACGCGCTTCCTTGTATAGCAACTTAGCGAGACGATGCGTCTCCATTAAGATGATGATATATGGTTTTTCTTTATCTTTAAGGTACTGATGTAGAATAGCTTTCTTGTTTCTGTAACTTCTACAATTCTATTGCGATAATACGTATTCGTTGCGTCTGTTGATGGCGGCAATTATTGCTGAGGGGGCGCCGGGTTCATAATAGCCGGCTTTAGTAGCGGAGGTTTGATGATTGGTTTAAAGGGCGCTACTCCACTGGCTTGTAGGCCAGTAGCAGAGGGGCATTTTTCAAGTTCTGTTACCGTAGTAGATAAGCTATCTTGTTGCGGCTGGTGAACCTGCTGTTGTTGTATAACTGTGTTAATTTGCGGCATCATAGCCGTTCCCCACTTTGATTTGCGCTCCCATGTTTTCCCTAATGCCGTTTATTGCCTCAATTTGAACTTTCACAGCTTCTTCAACTTTGCTTATTCGTAAATCTACGCATTCTACATATTCCTCTTGAACTTTGTGCAACATGTTAGCAGTCTGGGTTTTCTTGTGCTTGCTAGTACCATCGTCGTTATTCTCTAAAGCCTTACGTTTTGGGAGAGGAGAATCAGTGCTCTCCTCCATACTGGTTACACTATCCTGTGTTATATTTATTGCGTCATTGCACTGTACCGTGCCTCTTCTGTAGTTATGAATTTTTCCTTTAATTTTTTAAGCTCCTCCCTTATGACGGCAATTAACTGATTGTTTTGCAGAATCATTCATTTCATTTGTACTAACTCTGCCTCAAGTTTTGTGACTTTCTGGTCAGAAGCAGCCTCCGCCTCCGCGCGCGTCCCCTTGGCCCTGTCTGCCCAGGTAACCTTGAACGATGTATCGGCGCCAGGGTTTTGGGGTTCCTTGGCCCTTGAATGGGAGCGTGACTTTGACCTGGAGCAGTTCCTGGACCTGGGGTGGTTCCTGGACCTTGAGCGGCTTTTCCTCTCATGCGGCAAACTGGGGGAGGACTCCGATATGTTGTCCCTTGCTGCGTTGGCGTGAGAAAGCCTGTCTTGTGCGGCGAAGGACGCATTGTCACGTTCTTGTCTGGCTCCTTCCCAGCGGCATTTTCGCACTAGGAATGATGTCTTATACCTTGATTTGCAGGTTCGGTCGGCTGTGAGGTGGTCTTCGTCGCACAGCTGGTACCTGGCCTTGCATTCGTGGCTTTCAGGAGAATTTGGCATCCTGCAGCCTCGGCAGATTTTGGGCCGGATTCACAAAACTCACTCACGAAAACATTTTTGCGCAAACAAATGTCGTTGCGTAAGTCAATTCGCGAAACGTAAAAAAGTCGTAGGAGGCCATCGTTGTCACAGCAGCCGCTGCAATAGAGCGCGCTGTGACTGCCCGGAAACATGTCAGTGATGGTGATGCAGTTGCTATATTTGCTTCTGTCGCCGAAAAGCGCTCGTAAGTGGATTCACGAAGCAAAATTGTGCGTAAAAACAGCGTGGCTGAGAAAAAATCCTAAGAGTGGTCCGGACCACTCTTAGGAACAATGGGGCTATTTAGAAACTGCCGCCGCAGCGGTATACATTGGTGCCCTGGCTGGTTTTGAGTTAATTCACGCCCACAAAGGGCTGCCTGATGACTGCTGGTGTGTTTTAATTTCTTTCGGTGCTTTGAGTTTTGTGTGTTGTTTCCCCTGTGGTGTTTCCCTTTTGGTGTTGACAACCACCGTCGTCCAATAAGTTCGAAGTTGCAGTAATTGAAGAATTCTGTTGGTCGTCAATGGCGTAAAATTATGCATGTAAAGATTTGTGGTTGGATGAAAAGCAGTGTGCTACGTGAAGGGTCGGTGCATTCGAATGTGGCACCGCATAGGATCAACCTTATTTGTTATGTTGTTGTGTTGCGCCCCATGTCAGTCGATTAAAAGTACGACTCGAGGTCCTTGCCCCATTGGTGGAAATTACCACCAAACAGGTTCGTGGGAGCACATTCCTTGCACGCTATTGTAAATAAAAATGAAGGAGGAACTTTTTAGTGAGTGGTTCATAAAGCTTGTGCTCTAGTGTACTTCCATTGGCTTTAGCAGTCCAATGGGTGCGATCTCTGAAATACAGCTGTCGATACACTTTGGGATGATCTGGAACGCACGTACTTTGTAAACCGAAGCGTATTAGGGGTGTGCGTGATTACGCATGGAACTACAAACAAATCAAGTATTTTCACCTTCACTGTTCAGAAACCGATATGGATCATATTAATATGGCAAGCAGTCGGAAAAAAATGACCCCAGTATCTTTGTATGACCTCACGATTCTGGAGCAAACCTTGGCTGAATTCATCCCTGCCACCATTACCAGCAGTTTAACTTGGCGCACGAACATCATTCAAAGGTAGAGCGAGCCACTGACATGTATTTTGTTAGACGCAGCGACCACATGACCTGAGAATAATAGCGTTGCGAAGATGAATCCCCTGTCGCATGCTCTGATCGAAGCAGACGACAAACGCGAGCAGACGATGGCTTGGCCGACAGGCACAGTTTGTGATTGGTTGTGAAGCAATACCCTGCACATCAACTCCCGACGTGACGTTGCCAAAACACTTCTTTCATCTGGCACGCCTGTCGTGTTCGTCATATCACCCCCTCGCACATAAGAGCGAATTTTGTCACGCCGTGAAAATTGCGCAAGTACTTTCTAAGAGCTCTCATACGTGCTGCGGAGTTGTCGAAAACAACATGGCGTCGTAAACAGCATATCGGTCGGTGCGACTTTCAGCAAACGCTTCTCGCATGAGTTCAGCGTTTGACGGATGCGTTGTGATTACGGCAGCTTTTTCGGTGCGTGTAAGCAGTGCAGAAATCTGCGGCAGTGCAATGGTGTACGGTGAAGTGCAGCGAAACCTGTGCCTGGGTGTGTTTATCAGGCGGGGATCGGCGCCGGTTTATCGACGGCAACTAGCACTCGAGAAGCCTGCAATGTGTGTTTGTGTGCGGATAACAGTTCGTTCGCTCGACTTTCCAGTCTCTCTGTTGGGTGCTGTGCGACATTTCGGATTGACAGCGTTTTTGGCACGTTACTTGAGTGACCACAAGTACGGAAACGTATGAACTACGCGCTGTGTTCGGTTCTTGCTTCGCCACTGGTTAGCCCGTACGCTTCTATTTTCTTGTGAGCAATCTAGTGTTTGGGAGTGAAATGATGTTCGTTGTGAAGAGTGGTGCTGTGTTGACGTTCCAAGACTTGTGAAGACGCTGTGCTCGTGTGACCGAAAATTGAAGGACAGCGTTGATAACTGTTTGGCCCTGCGAAGTTGCAGTGGTGGAGCTTGGCGCTTTTGTTTGTTAACTCGTCACTTCTCCTTTTTGTGATCACCATAGTCCTAGTGCTGTGGTGTGATGAACCAAAGCTGCGAGATGCTACATTCTGTTGTGGATCGTGTTACTTCGGAAGCGCGCCTAGACTGTTCTTCGGTAACAACTTGAGAGTTCTATGTGGCAGCGAGAGCCCGTGAACGTCAAACTTCCCTCCGGTTCCCCCAAAAAGCAAAGATTTCACCGGTGCCTTGCTTTGGATGAAGTTGTAGGCCAATACCGCCTAACTACAGATTTCCGAGTTCGTCTGGCCATCATTTTGCATGACAGTAGAGCCTTGACAACAGCTGGTCATGGTCAGTTCTTACACTATATCAATGGACCTGTACGCCTGGCCAGCTCTTCATTGCTGTCATCGGCAGCTTCCAGTCTGCAGATGCCCTTTGCCTGTTGGCCGCAGAGCACACTTGGTTCCTCATGACACCGACGACTACTAAATGCTGCCATCGGTGAGTTGGCCTAGCAGAACTAAATTTCACCGGCACTATAATTCACGCAGTACTATAACGTGTGCAAGTTTTTAAGCCCATCAGATGTAATGTTTCCCTATGGTAAGTTGAAGCATACACAACTTACTACTACTGTTATATACGTACATATATTATGGAGCAAATATATCAGAAGTTTTTTGTGATTTGATACAAGTGAGCTCTTGTTTGATTATGAGGTCTGGGCCCCGCCACGGTGGCCTAGTGGTTAAGGTACTCGGTTGCTGACCCGCAGGTCGCGGGATTAAATCCCGGCTGTGGCGGCTGCATTTCCAATGGAAGCGGAAATGTTGTAGGCCCGTGTACTCACATTTGGGTGCACGTTAAAGAACCCCAGGTGGTCGAACTTTCCGGAGCCCTCCACTACGGCGTCTCTCATAATCATATGGTGGCTTTGAGACGTTAAACCCCACAAATCAAACAATCGATTATGAGGTTGGGCCTGTCTATTTACCACGTTTGATAGTTTGAAAGTTAATGTGAATTTATTTTCAAGGAGCCAGCTTGCACTTGAGAAATTTATGTTATTTTGGAAAATTAGTTCTATAGATGAGTGCTACTGTGGTAGCACTATACTTCACTAGGACATATATATTGCGGTACGTAAATTTTACATGAGGCTTAAGTTTATTTTAAAGTTATTATAGCAGATTTCGGTCACTTTGACGAAGTGATAGCTTCGTCAAATAAGTATTATAAGTGAGTGTTTTTAGTGATTGTTTTAAATATCTTGTTTTTCACTTTTCACAGATTGCAGAGATTAGTTTGTTTTTGTCACACACTGGCACATCAATCCTCATCATGACTTGGAGCACCTGAACAAAAACAGGAAGGACACGTGCTCCCTAACTGTGCATGTCTATGTCACTGCTGGGACTGTTATCATTCAGGGAATGTGACCTCATTTGGAAGGACTGCGATCTGCTTGGGAACTTCGAGGGCACAAAACTTCCTAACGGCTGGCTGCAAGGCTAGTTTTTCTTTAATACATACGAATAAGTGAACACCACTTACTCTTATTCAACATTTATAGAACTAAATTGCAAGATAATTGAGATTGTTGAAAGTTGAAAGCCTGCAGCTTATGAATAAAAGTCCAATCATCTCAGACTCAAAAGCTTGCGCTTTTAAACGAGCCCAAATGCTTTCATTCCTTATTGAGCTCTCCACTTTGTGACTCCCTCTGTGTGTCAACTGCACTGGAAGAAAATAGCAAGTAAGTGAAAATCGCCTGGCTGTTCACAATTTGCAAGGAGAAAGCCCTGTTGAACAAGCCTCTGACGAGATAGGGCCAGTAACTGCATCTTTTACTTCATGTAGCCTTTTCTTTCTCAGTGCCATGGCTTGTTGTGTTTCAGCCGAACGTGTTCACCACGATTGCATAGTGATATATATATTTTTCTACAAATTGTACCTGACCTAAGTATGCATTGTTGATCTATAAAGGTGACGTTCAGTGTGTTTCAAAGCCATGGCTCCTCATCTCTCTGTCTATGGCTAGCCTACTTCAGTAGCAGTGCGACGCAGCCAGCGCACATGCAAGCCACGTCATGGAGCGCTCTTTTGGTGGTCTGTGCAGGACGCAGCATATCCATCTCGCAAGACACTGGTATCAACAATAATGGTAATTGGTGGTGGCACCTGTAGGAGCCCATTGTGTTTGTTACGGATGATTATTTTCCCTGATGAAGTGCATTTTTGAAAGGCTTTCTTCATTTGGAATAATAAATGTCAGCAACAAGCACACTCACAATGCACAAGTGCTTTGTGTCTTCTACACTGCCCATTTGCTCCTATACGCGGTATGGTGAGCTGGCTATGTTAGACAGCCTTAAAGTATGAACATTGGCTGTTGTGCTGTAATGCAGCCTAACTTGTGTTTTTAGTGAACTTATTTGTGGTCTCCTTCTCGCACCTAATGTAAAGTCAAAATATAAGAAACTTTATTGGCTTTTTATGCCTGGCAGAAGTTTCATGCCTTCATCTATAACACTGTAGTTTTGTTCTGGTATCATAATAAAATATATTTTCAGTCTTCACTCTTTGTTTGTGTGTTGAGGCTTGTCATTGGCTTCTGAAAATATGACATCTGTAACTATGAGCACATATTTAACTGTACGCTTTTGCATGTAGCATGGTTGAAACAATGATCTGAATTTTTCTAAGTTCCAGCAGTAACAAAGAATCCGGTGCTCCACGGTCATGTACAGTGTATCAAGAACAGAGCACAGAAGGCCAACAAATATAAAGGGACTGCCAGTGACTGTTCTCCTGTTCAAAGTTTACGACAGCAGAAAGAGCACATTTCGATGTCAGGAGCAGTTTGAATTGTATACGTAGTAACATTCTGTGCAGCTGTAGCTTAACTTCTGAACAGTGCATTATTCAGCAGTTCCTTTGCTTGCAATCTAAATTATTTAAATTTTGCATGGAAGATACCAAACTATGACACTAATTTAAAGGCTGCTATAGTGTTAGTGGGCAAATAATTTTGAGCTAAAGTTTTTAACATTGCTGTTAATTAATGTGCCTGCGTGTCTCTGCATTTACCTGCCATAAATCGCAGCATCCATGGTCGGCAATGGTAACTGCGTTTGCATTCTTTGTAGTACAAGAAGTAAATCCATGGATGCGGTAATATTGTACATAGTCGATATAATCCTTGAGTGTACACTCATTTGTATAGCACTAATGATGCCATCAGTGTATAAGCTCTGGGAAGTGAATTTGTGGGGGTTATTTTATTTAAAAGGAAGAGGATCATCACTACTCCTAGTATATCTTAACAGAAGATTTCAGTGCTTGTGTATTGTTATCCCACTGCCTGTCCGTCCTTCAACAGTCTACTTCTCTGTTTCTACTGTGTAAGTGTAACATCTTTAATATGTACTTTCTCGGATAGCTTTGTTCTTAATGTAATTGAGTACTATGCAAGTGACTTATTACCTATGCAGCTCTACTCAGACTAGAACTAGAAGTATATATTTCTATTTATATGTAGCTTTAGCACGCATTTACTAATAGTTTTCTAGGTGCCTGTACAATTGTTTATCCCTAAAAAGGTACTGGTATGCTATAATATTGAAGCTGGTATCTTAAAATACGTTGTTAGTGGAAGTAACAATGTGTTTACAACCATTATTACTATCCTCAGATGAACTGCAGAAACTCTATGGAATAGTATTTACATTTTTTGAACTGTGAAGGTTAATGTTGTTATGTTCTTTTATTGTTCTGCCTGTTTCATGCAAATGACACATAATTACTTTGCAGTGGCATAGTATTAGTTGTTACTTTACACATATGTGGTGAGCAACATCTCTGTTGAGACCAGCAGCAAGACCTACATGCAGTGCACTGGAGCATCACCTCATATAATAAGTGTACAGTCTTTGCCCACCAGAGAAGTAAATTTTTTCAAGCAGACTAACAGACTAACTAACTAACAGACTAACTAACTTTTCATCTTGCCGAATACATGTCACAAAAGGAGTACCACAAAGCTTGATACTTGGTAAACCTTATTCCTGCTGTATATCGATGATATAGCCGATATATATGTAAAAAAGACGTGTGCAAATGACTTAAACGTATTTTTACAGTAGAACAAATGAATTTGTTAGAAAGAACGACAAAATACTATCTTGAAAAATTAACTATGTGACTAAGTCATAGTAAGTTACAGTTAAATGCGAATAAGACACAGCACTTACTACATTCACCACCAAACAGGCGGAATGTAGGCCATACTAAATAAGTATAGATCAGCACTAGTTACAAAAACGAAGGAACAAAATTTCAAATTTTTTAGAAGTCTTGTTTTATGAAATCATTACATGAAATACGCACACTTACATTGACAGCAGACATGGCCAAAAGCATAGATTGCATTCGGGGGATTAGTTCCTTAATGCCACTGTGGTTAAAAAGACAACTTTACTATTGAATAATGTATTGAAAATTGACATAATGTGTGTGCAACAACTACGTGAACCAGGTGCAATAGGTTGTTAGTTTTACAAAAAAAGGTACTGGGTGTATTTAAATATTATAAAGGAGACATATCCGACGTACGCACACAAGAATTGCTCATAAAACACAGCATATTACAGCCTAACTAGATCTACAAATTAAAATAATTGCAGTACACACTCAATAAAAATGCCTTTAAGGGGAACAAGGGTCCTAAAATGGCACAAAATTGTGAAAAAATACTAACTTGCAAAAATTACAATTTACGGTATATATTGTATAAAGTGTATTTTTGGAAAAATTATATATTATGGCAAATTACATTTTTTTGTGAAAAGCTTAATATATAAAATTACAATTGTTTTTAAAACTGGAAACATAATTCTGCTTGCAATGTTACTTTATGAGGGGAATCTGCCTTACGGAAGTTTTGAGCAAGTTTCTGTGAACATATTTAAACGAAATCGGTACCATTATTTTTCGCAGCACTTGACAGATTAAAGCTTTCCTTTATCTCTCCACCTTTATAGAATCATATTTATATAAAAATGCCAGCTGATTACTGGAAACTTATTTTTACCTTCCAAGTTTCAAAATAATTTTTGTGATAAAAAATGGCTTTACGACATATAGTTTGCTTTAGACTGCAAGGAAAACCTTTTAGTGGAGACATGTAGTTTCGAAAAGTAACTTTTTTCATAGTCAGTTACCATGGCGACCCGTAAGAAAATACCCACCTATAATGTGGAAATTTGTCACTACTTCTTTTCTAAATGAGATATTTGAAATCTGCAGATGTGAAATCTCTAATATGGTACGTATGCATGGTAATTTTCTTGACAGTGGGCTAATAAATAAAAAAAAACATTTTTCAAGACCCTCGTTTTCTTTTAAAGAAAGCGATTCTACTGAAACAGATAGAGATAGGTTATCACCTGTATAGCTGTTGCCACTTCCAGAAACATTTCCGAATTCCCCGGCCCACATCAGGTAGACTGCACGTTGGGGCAATTAAAGCAATCAGCAGTGTTCGTATATCCTTAACTTGTAGTTCCAAATGCCAGAAAACCATGCGAGTGGTTAGCCAATGATACGAGAACGCGTTATATTTGAATGTCCGACCATAGACACGGTTAAACTTTGCACAGTACTTGTAAATATTCTGAAAGGTTGTGTCTTTTTTTGCTCTTCCAGTCGTTTCTATCGCTTATAATAAAAAAAACGAGGAAATAAGGGAACTTCTGACCCCCCCCCTACAACTTAAGATACGTACGTCAATAGAAAGTAGACAAAATATTAAAGAAAAAAATGAAA
The DNA here is from genome assembly GCA_013436015.1 of Rhipicephalus annulatus. Lineage (NCBI taxonomy): Eukaryota > Metazoa > Arthropoda > Arachnida > Ixodida > Ixodidae > Rhipicephalus > Rhipicephalus annulatus. Next base: position 62,233 of record WOVY01011093.1, on the reverse strand, counting down.
GAAAGTGATGAACGTTCCAGAAACAGAGTCGCAGTGCAATCAAATCTTCATCAACAAATGAAATTGGCAGATCCCACGTACAGTGGGAATCAATCATATGCGAAGCACGAATGAGAAATGTTTATATATGTCACTTTAACATCAGCACAACGTTACGAGATGGAAGTAAATGATGCCCTACATTACTTCCGCGTCATGATTATCATGTTTGGATGTGTCGTTTACCTTCGTCATGTATTCAGGTCACGTGATACCAAATTTAGTATATGTTGAGCTAGTGAAACGGCCGCAAGTACGCTATGAGCGTGGTATGTTGTAATGTTGTTACATGGCACGCGCGCCAGGATTATGTTGTTTGCAACAGTCATATATTTCATCATCCATTGAATTGACGTAATCCTAAATTTGGTATATGTGCAGCTAGCAAAACGGCCGCGAGTGCATCATAACGAGCTCAATATACTCCAATGTAACGTTGATGCATGCGCACGCTGGGGCAGCGTTAGCAAAACGTGAGCTCTCTACAGTCTGACGCCAGGCGCGACCAGTGTCCGTCGGCGCGGCCCGATGCCAACCGGCACGAAATGTGACATGCTGCATTTCGCGCCGATGCGTTACCTAGGCAGCACTGTGTCTGCCTCTTTTCGTGATAGAGGCATGCCGGACGTGCGGAAACGCCCATGGGTCAAAGCAACGAAGCGCGGTGCGTGCCAGGACCATAGCCGGGTGTGGCAACGCCGACGTGAAGCGACGAAATGAACAGCGGCGAGCAGGCACACCGCGTCGCATATGCCCAATTCGACGCGCTGCGTGGTGCCCACCACGTCAAATTTGGCATATGTGAAGCTAGCGAAACGGCCGCGAGCACATCATGAGCGTGGTATGTAGTAATGTTGTTACGTGACCCGCATGTCGTGATTATCATGTATGTGTCATTCACCTATGTCGTCTGTTGGCGTCGCGTATTACCGGGTTTGGTACATGTGAAGCTATCGAAACGGCCGCAAGCGCATCATTAGTGTAGCATGTAGTTATGTTGTTACATGACACGCATATAATTTTTATCGTGTTTGCACCAGTATCATACCTTCGTCATTCATTCACGTCCCGTATTACCAAATTTGGGATAAGTGAGGCTAGTGAAACGGCCGCCCGCGCATCATGAGCGTGGCATGTAGTCAAGTTGGTACATGACACGCATCTCATCATTATCATGTTTGCAACAGTCCCATACCTTCGTCATCCATTCACGTACCGTATAATACTAAATTTGGTATATGTGACGCTAGCGAAACGCCCGAGAGCGCATCATGAACTTGACATGTAGTGATGTTGTTACTTGACACGCATGTCATGATTTTCATGTTAGAGTCTGTCGCTTGTGTTCGCCATGAAATCATGTCATACCATACCAGTTTTGCAACATGCCATGTGAACGAAACAACTGCAAGAGCAGCAGGACCATGAAATGTAAAGCATGACATTTATGCATAGGGTGTCATGATTTTCAGGTTATGGCTAGTGAAATATGTTGATTATGCTGTCATGTTATGCCATACCAAGTTTGATATTGATACTATCCTCAAAACGGCCAGGCCAGGTGAGCTAAACCTCGTAGGCGGCTGATAGATAGATAGATAGATAGATAGATAGATAGATAGATAGATAGATAGATAGATAGATACGCTCAAAGTAGCCGAATTTCCGTAAAAAATGCTTCGCATTTTGAAGTATACTGCGAATTCGGACGTGGGAGTAACATTTACAAGAGTTCACTTGCTATGAAAGCTACATTTTCGAAGACACAGTGCTACGCAGTGCTTGAAAGCGCGCTGTGAATTCAACTGATTAATTCGTCAGTACCAGGACTTGAGCAAACATACCGACCATTACTGATTCTGATTATATCTACTTATAGGCACTTATATCCCTACCTTTGTTTGCGTTAATGTTACCACATTTTCATGAAATGTAGGTATAATACACCACATAGTGAGGGCGAGAGAAGCCGCTAGCGATTCTAAAGTGGCAAATGTGCACAGAGCAGTTTTGAAATACCTAATCAATTGTTATCCACCTTGGCCAATTACAAGCTTGATTTAATATAATCACGGGGGGTTGTAGGACATCGCCCTCTTTTTGTTTTAACTTTTCATCAGTTCATTACTGCTGCAAAGCAATACTTTGTAGCTCTTTGCGACATCTATTTCTAAAGTATATAACATATTTTCACAATTTTTTTTTTATTTTAGGTGTTCTGCGTTTGTCGCACCTATTCTTGCCTACTGGAAGAATGACCATATTCGCGGAAAGCAATATAAGAAAAATCTCTTTATCAAGCTACAAGTGAGTAGTAGCACAGACATGTGTTTAGGCAAAGAGCCGGTATGAACAAACAAAAATATGTTTCATTCTCTTGCATAAGCCTTCCTTTGGAAAGAGTCACACAAAATATTTCCAGAAATTCAAAATAGTTACAGTTTGATACAAGAGAGCTTCAGCTATAGCCGCGTCGTTGTTGCAGAATTCCGGCTGCACGACCGTGACTTCGACAACTATTTGCAATAATGCATGTCAAACGAGCACAGGCAGCTGCAAGCTGTCAAGAAAACAAACAAATTTCTTCATACTGCGAAGAGAACCGCAATCTAAGCCCGACTGAGACTAGTTTTACAGTCGTCGCGTCCGGAAACACACGGACGGATTTCCTACCACGCTTGCATCCGAAACGTGCGAGCAGAATTCTGCACGGCATTGTGTGCAGAATCACAACTCACATGAACGTTGGCAGCTTAGGGACATAACCACCACAAAGAAAAAAAAAGAAAAAAAATGAACAAAATGTGAGCACAGAACCACATCGCGCAGCCCCTACGTCGTCGCACAGACGAAAGTTGAAGCAGCACTTTTCTTGCTTACGTGACAGAAACTCAATTTCCGATGCAGCAGTCCTGCGGGAATCAGCGTAGTGGAAGGAAAAACCGAATAAAGATGAAATGGGGTGGTAAAGAAACTTGCTTGCTCCACACAGGCATGTACCACTTTTACTTCGAAGGAGACGGCGAATGACTGCGCTCTTCGTGTAACGTGGAGTCACACGTGTGATTTTCCTGTACGCCCGGCTCTGTTCTCCACCAAACTGCACTTTACCAACTTCCGTTCCCGTTTTTTCACTCCTTTGACGTGCTCCCCTGAGCGCACTGCCTGCTTTCGCTGAAGTATAGTGAGACATCAACAGGGTTCAGTGGTGAGTTGAGCAACAGTCATGATTGCGTAAACTCCCTTTGTGTTATTTTCATAGACGCAACGTAAAATTATTCTTGAGGCAGAGATTTTTTTTACCAGGGTTTTCATTTCTTCTAATACATTACTCAACTGCTTCTTGGGATGAAATTTTGCCCGCTATGCGCTTATAGGTACAAGTACCTCGAAATTCCGTTAAACTTGTCTGTGTAGCCTAATAAAAATATTGTGAATAGATAATAAGTTCCCGTAGAAAAAAAAAAGAGAATGCTCCGCAAAAAAAAAACTAAGTTTTGTTGGTTTTTTTTGCGGGAACACTTCACCGCGGCTGAAAAGGGTATATTTCACAACTTTGGTTCTGGGCATTTTATTAACTTTTGTGTGCTCGCCCCGCCACGGTGGTCTAGTGGCTAAGGTATTCGGCTGCGGAGCCGCAGGTCACGGAATCGAATCTTGGCTGCGGCGGCTGCATTTCCGATGGAGGCGGAAATGTTGTAGGCCCGTGTGCTCAGATTTGGGTGCACCTTAAATAACCCCAGGCGGTCGAAATTTTCGGAGCCATTCACTATGGCGTCTCTCATAATCATGTGATGGTTTTGGGATGTCAACCCCGCATATCAATCAACTTTTGTGTGCTCAGCTTTCGATTTGTGTTACATCGTCGAAGGTGCTCAAAAGATGTTAAGGGTTTTATTTTTCCAGCCGCCATATACATGGGGACTCCGGAACGGTAAACAGAAGGTATGAATTCTTCCCGTGTGTTCTTCGGTATACGGAAATTGACCATACACCGCCTCTGCTGACGAGAAGAAAAAAATAATTGAGCTTTATTAGAAGAGCCTGGGAGCTTCGGTGGTGTGGGTCTTCCGCCTAAGTGTCATCCAGTAACACTGGGGGCTTGCGGGTGTTGCGAAGGAGGAGACTTGAGGTGAGAAGTGTACCCATATTAACACGAAGCCCTATGACAAATGTGAAGATGAAAGCAAATAAAGATAATATAATCTTCAAGAATCTCGGTAGATAGCAGCTTCTTATGATAGGTAGCGAGGCACACTTAGTGGTAAAGAAATACGTGTGCTTAAGGGCAGATACTGAACGCAGATAGAAGTCATAAATTTGGGGTATCTAGAAGAATGAGAAGGACTTGCAGGGAATTCGGAAAGTATACTAATATCAAGAGTGGAAGTTTGTCAGTACTTCTCCACATATAAATACTTAGGAGCTGCTTATTACCAACCTTTACTTACGAGGCACGAGTCTGGAGGTATACAAAGTGGGTGCCACCTAGATTTATAACTACGCTGTGACCCATAAAAAGTAAACTGGTAGGTGTAACTTTAATCAAAAGAATTGAGTGGATTGGGTGAGGAAATAAACGCGTCTTACAAACCCCTAAGTCGAAATCAAAATGCAATGGGCATGGACAGGGCATGCAGCGAGAAGGCAACATAGTCGCTGGGTATTAGGAGTATAACGGGTTGGATTCCAAGAGAAGACGTGTGTGCCAAGGGCAGGCAGAAAGTATAGGTGGGTCAACGAAACTGAGAAATTTGCGGAGATAACGGAGCCACTCCTAAAAAGACACTGTAATTGAAGAAATATGGTGGAAGCATGGGAAGCATTTCTTGGCGAACCAAATTTACTTCACCAGAACTTCTGTTGGGCCTAGTTGACACATATCTTTCAAGGCAAGGCTGTTGCGCAAACCAGGACGTACTGCAAAGAATAGAAGATACAAGAACAACGCCACTGCTTGTCTCGTGCAGAGGACTCTGCAGTACATGGATAAAGGCTCAGCGTATTTATTTATGTATTTATTTATTTATTTATTTATTTATTTATTTATTTATTCATTCACAATACCTCTAGTGCCCGCGTAGGACATTAGTGTAGGAGAGAGATAATAGTTAAATCATAATAAAGGTGTAAAAAATTGCAATATAGTTCAGAATAACCAAAAACACCCCAGCGTTTGTTGTGGCTTGTCTTGTCTCTTGTCTTCAGGTTTGCACGGCTTGCTTTTTATAAAAAGCATTTAGCCTTTGTAAACATCGCGTGCCCCCTAACCTTGTATAGAAAGTCGTCTGTGTTGCATTTAGAAGACCCCGACTGTTGTGTCCTTTATTAACAGATCCTGGGCCCAAATGCAAGTGTGTTTACATAAACACGTGAACAACGTGATTTGTCTGTACCATATGACATAGAAGTTTAAACCCTTTCCAGCAGTCGCACGTTTGACATATTCATTCACGGCTGCTAGTGATATATACGTCAGCGCCATCATTCATGCATGGTCTATATCCCCCACGGACAGCAAAACAACACTTTGGAAATCTTAACGACACAGTGCCAAAAAGTTCGTGTGGTAGGCAGTACAGTGACGACGTCGGTGGTGTGGCCGTTGAAAGAAAAATTACTGTGGAGGCAAGGAATGAAAACATTCAAGCAACTATGACTCGCGGGCACCCATGAAACAACGAAGTTAGGGGCGTTCTTTTCGTCAAGAAAGTGCAATTTTATGTTGTACAAGTCTTTCAGATAGGTTCGGTCACTGCTCTTCATTAATCATTCTTCGTTAAACTTAGAGGTGGTAGTATAGCTACCGCCTTTCAGCGCCATTAAGTTTCACGTCTTAGAAACACATTTGACAAAACAGCGGTGTTACTATGAAGTAATGCGCATGGCACTTGTTTGGCAAACTGTCGCCGTCTTTCTTTTTAGCGGAAGTTGTGTGTTGTGGAATTCAGCCGATTGCTGCGGCACATACGCTTTCACGAATGTGATGATTTCCTGATAGGCTGCACAGACTGGTGGCGCATACCTGCCGGTTGGGCTAACTTTCGCCTCCATTGCTAGTGGACCAGTGGGGAGTGGTTGGGTTTAGCCAATCTTTGCGGCGTACTCTTTTTTGGGATGCTCACATGGGTTACCATGGATCGGGCACATTAAAGGCTCGACTAAAATATTTTCGCTGTAACAAAAAAAGTCGGGAACAGGTTGAACCAAACACTGGCATTTGCGTGGCAGTCAAGTGTTCTGACACGGAGCTACGCAAGCGCTTCAAATGAATGGCGGGAGGAGAACTTTGTGTTCGCCTCTGCGTAGGTATGCAATGTTTTTCTTGTCGCAAAGGTTCTTTACATGCGTCAGACAGTGAACTGCTCGTGAGATAAAGATCAGGTCGTGCATAGAGTATTCGCCCCTTTCGTGTAAGGTTTCAAAGAGAACCAACATGTGAGGATAATTTGTTTCTCCTTTCAGTATTTGTTGGGCTAATGCCTTTGTTTTTACACCAAATTATGTTGCAGTTTCTCTTTTACAAATTGGCAGTATATTCACACTTTTATATCACGGTTACCCTTGGCTTTGGCTAAGTAAAGGCGGACCTATAAAAGGCTTTGTGGCCTTTGAATTAGATGGAGCATGTACTGAGGCCTACCTGACTAACTTGAGCATGATAGTACAAAAGTAGCTATCAACGGTGTAGCAAAACAAGCTCGTTCCCAATGTCCTCTTTGCTTGGGGATACGAACACGAATATGTGCCGAGTGAAAGAAACCAAGCGAGGTTAAAAAAAATAAAGATAATAATAAATGATCTCAACCTGGAGCACGGGATGACGAGCTCTCAGCAGCTTGAAATGCCGGAACGTCTGATCTGAGCTTGGTCTCCCGAACGCCTCATCTTCCAAACACGTTCGGCAATCGGTCACTAATGCTTCGGTCACAACGTTGTCGTCATAAAAAGTGGTTAAGCGTCCTTGAAAATTTTAAATTGTACAATAAAGGTGCCAGGCACAACAAGGCACGAAAACATCTTCATTTTGGTTTCGTTCATCGAAATAATAAAAAAGCTTTAACACCTGATTGATCGAGTCGCCGTTTAGTTTCGAAACCCGAATTTGGACTGGGCGGCTCCTTGAACGGTTAGTTCTAGAAAAAAGTGTGATAAGGCAGTTGCGGTCTACCTGGCTATGTGTTGCGCATTACAAACATGAGCTGCTCAAATGTGTTGCGCATTGCAATCATGAGCTGCTCAAGCGTGAATTGCTGGACGCAGGAGCCGCTGTGGTACTGCATTATGGTAGTGTTTCTCTAGCCGCCTACACGCGGAGTTGAGGAGGCACCACCTCCCCCCCCCCTAAACAGAGCAAACGCGTGTTTAGTTTGACGCATGAGAATCGGGGAGGCTGCCGTGGCCGTGGTTACATGGGCTTTATTGCTTAAGGCGGTCTGGAAAACCAATACGTTTAAAAATTTATTATCTCTCTCTCTGCCTTTTATGAAGGGGGAGTGCACACAGTTTATCGTGCACGACTGCGTGCTTCGCTGACCTAGAGAACTTCTCGGACAGATTTTTTGGCGAATGCACTCATGTATCTAGACAGACAAGACGCTAAGGCAAAAAGGATTGAGGGAGTACGAAGGGATATTGCAGTGAAAAAAAGCATCGCGCCAGCGTACACATCATAACCCAGGGAAGCATTTTTTAGAACACGCGTCCGAGTCGGCCGACTGCAACAGAAGCTAGCACAAAGTTGCGGAGAGTCTGGAGACAGCAGACAGCTGGGGACTGGAGGTAGGTCGCCATCTAGGGAAATAAATCACAAGGCCAATGCAATGTGCTCGTAATCAGCCAAGCCATTGAGAAAATGCTGCTTTATTGTAAATTCAAGGATCATATTTACTACTGTTTAAGGTTTGAAAAAACAGCACGCAGACGACTCGTGTTCTGTTTTCAGGAAAAGATGTAATTACATTCCCATTTCATTCCGAGCACAAGGCGCTTAATTCTATTCTCATTTCATTCCTCCAAAGATTGTCCCCATTCTATTACGGTGTCGTGAAAATGTAGAATGGTTCCGGAATCATTCCGATTCCGATTCCGTAGTGGCGACTCCACAACACCGACTCACACTAGGCATGCGCAAGTCTCCTACTTCCCTCCCTTCAACCGCCACACGTTACTCTTTTCGCTTCTCTCTTATTTCCTGTTTGCGCTTTTCTAGCGTTCTCGCTTGCGTGCTCTACACCTCTAGTTTCCTCTCCTTCAAGTGCGGATATAAAGCGGGTGTGCGCGTGTGACCCCTTCTTTTTTGCGCCCCTCCCTCTCTTGTCTCGCAACGAAGGCGGCTGCTAGTCTACGCTCACTTTCACAGTACTCTCCCCTCTCTCTCCGCTAAGCATTCCTCCCCACGGAGTTTACACTCCAATTGCGCATGCGCCTCATCCCCTTCTCTTCGAGGATCCTCCTTACTCTCACCTCCCAACGCCCACGAAGGGAGCGCAGGCCCCGGAAATTGTCGTGTTCACGATGACCGTAGAGGGCGAAAAAATCGACCGCGGCGAGTTTCGTCATTTGTGCGTATAGTGGAACTACTAACTCCTCTTTTAGCGGCCGGATAAGTAAGTGGGCATTTTCCCTGTTAGGGACGCTCAACACGGCTGAAATTTTTATTTCGGAATGTATAAAAAACCGTTAAAAGAGTAGTTACTACATCGTTCTTCATATAAAATTGGATAAATAATTTTTGTCTTACATTCACTAAGAGTGGTGCTTGTTTTAGCTCAGGTATTGAGATTATCCTGACGCTCAAAAAGCAGCAGCCCATTGGAATCGATTGCGTTTCTGTCGGTTAATTTGTTCAAATTGTCCGCGGTTAGGCGCGGTGCTTTTTGTTGAGCGGCATTGCGAAGCTCCGCTTTAATTCAGCTTTGATATAGCAATGCGAACTTGTGTGTCAGACTTTACTGGCCGCTATGGTGAAGCGAACGTGTCTAAAGGCTGTGAACCATGTCAGCTGCTGTGCTTCACCGACGGCCGGCTGCGCAGCCTCCAGCGTGAAAATTCAACGGCGCGAAATTGCTCGGAGACTGCCTACGACGGCAGAATAATCTTGCACAGTGTGGGCGTGTTCGCTGGTGAGGAAAAAGGCGCTTCTTTGCATCTGATCATGCCCATTTTCTTTTGCATGCGCTACAGTGTTTGCCATTTCATAAGGCTTTTCGACTTGTACAGCTAATGAGATGCACACCTTGTGAATGTTTGAGATTGTTTACTTCGTTGTCACATTTGCTGAAAATATCTTTACTGCTCAAATTTGTTGCACGGATCACATGATAAGTTCTACATGTTTATGCTCGAAATTAGTCTGCTGCAATATATGCTCATAAATACAATACATAGTAGAGCCAAGTGAACCTTTGGTACATACACGCATTTGTACATTTTTCGTAAGTTTGCGATGAAGCATATTACATTTGCATGAACCATATAGTCCATCCAGTTGGGAAAATACGTAGCTTTGTCCTCTGAAGAATGTCACTAAAGCAAATTCATTATAATGCCATCCACAAGACTAATTCTCAAAAACAGCATGTTATGTCCACACTATCTTTCTTATATGCAGTGTTCCCATATACATTCTTCTTAGCCATGCATCACAAATCGTTCACGCTTCAACCAGAGTAACCAGGGCTTTTTTTTTCTTACAACTCAACTGCAGCCTCCGAGGAACTGCTCATATTAAAGTACGCCTGGATGCCTCATCGCTCTGAACCTACCTCAAGTTAGCGGCGAATGTGTCATCACTGAAAGCAAGATCATGGGCCACAATCCTCGCAAGGTATGGTTGAAGACACTTTATTTATTGAACATAATTTGTTCAACCATTTCTGTCTTACCCTGCTCATGAGTCTGTTTTTTTTCTTCTAAGAAAACTGAACTAAAGAGAGACCATTGATTTTCAAGCAACCCACATCCAGTCGTAAGAAGCTCTACAGTTGCCATAGTGACAACACTTTGCGCCACCAATATGCCAGGCCGAAAAATGGAAGCTTTATACTGAAAAGCAGTGATAGCGTACGGTATATTTAAGCTGTACGAAATTGGGTGCACAGAGTGTTGTTTCTTGCTTTATGAATTACTCAATTTACAAGAAATGTGCAGGCTTCAAAATTCTTGGACAGTGCATGTCATGGGGTGCACATACTGTATACTTCACTTTGTGTGTAAAATTTGCATAGAGTATCACATATAACTAGGTAACAAATTGGCTTGTAGCAGTGCATATTTAGCAGCACTTCTTTTTCACATTGTGTGTAGATTGCTGTGGGTGTAAAGACTGTTGCAAGGCAGTGGTAGGCACAGGCATAGCAGTGTTCAAACAGTTACTTATGCCAAGTGCATGTTGGGAGTGACACTATCAATGTTCTAAAAAAAATCTGCAAGAATTAGTGCCTTCATTAAGCAAGATATGTCTTGCAAAAGAAGAAATCACGGAGCCAAATGATGAGAGTAAAATATCTAGAAGAATAGGGAAGAATGAGAATAGGAGGATCACATTTGGCAAGCATTCTCGAATCATGAATGATAATCTGCCAGTAACCCTCAAGAGCAAGGTATATAACAGCTGCGTCTTGCCCGTACTTACCTGCGGAGCTGAAACCTGGAGGCTTACAAAATGACTTCAGCTAAAATGGAGGACGACGCAGCGAGTGATGGAAAGGAAATTGATAGGTGTAACCTTAAGACACAAGAAGAGAGCATGCATTGTGGGTCACGAAAAAAATCGGTGCTAAGGATAATGTATTTGAAATCAAGAAGAAGAAATGGACATGAGCTGAGCACGTAGTACGCAGGCAGAATAACTGCTGGTCATTTAGGGTAACTGACTGTATTCACAGAAAAGGAAAACGCATGAAGACAGAAGGTTAGGTGGGCCAATGATAACAAAAAGTGTGTACGTACAACGTGGCAGCAGAAAGCACTGGACCAAGTTGATTGACCGATCACGGGAAAGGCCTTTGTCCTGCAGTAGGTGTAATCGGGCTGACGATTTGCCAAAAACAACCACTGACATGCATGCAAGCAGTGAGCCTTGGGGTTTAAACGTATGTCAATATTTGTTCTTCGAAACATGTTTGTTTACATGACAGAGAAACATGTTTGTTCACATGACAACGCAATCAAAATGTGATTGTGAACGCAACGCAATCAAAATGTGAAATGTGAATGTGATCAGTAATTTGCATTCGCTCGCATTTATTCCACTGTGACTCCATGACCATCATTCCTAGCTTGTCCATGGGCTTCAGTTCAGCATACGAAATCTCATCTGCTGAGAAATGCTGCTGTTCAATTGTTTTCCTCCACTAGTTTGGTTTGTTTTTGCAAACTGTTGTGCTCACTCTGGACAGACTTGTGCGAGCAGCAAACAAGGGGCTCCCAGTTTGAATTAGCTGTTGTGGATACCAATGTGTCTATAATGTCGGGAGATTTCCCCCAATAGAAATACACAAGGCTGTGCGCTTTTACTTAAACGAGTTTAAATAACAACCTTTTACTGTTATAATATTTGTTCTATGTAACATACTTGACGCATGACAAGGCATTTTCAAAGGTATGTTAATTTTAAAAAAGAACATTGACTGAGTGCACTTAGTAGGTATAATCAAAGTTGGTGAATGTTTGTACATGTTGATATTTCGAATATCTACTAACAGCTATTTTCTTGATATTGCTGTGAAATATGTAGCCAAAAGGAATAGTTTTGTGTGATACCCTTGTAAAGAGAGAGGCAGACAGTTAGGAAGTAGAGAAGAATTGCGGCGCTGGCAGGCTGTGCACGTTTTGACGTACTGCCGGGTGGTTTTCGTAAGTTTCCGCCAGTAGTATTTGTCCTTGATCCGCGCCAGAGTATGTGCGAAGCCAAGATGCCCTGACGATAGCTCGTCGTGACAACCACGCGAAATATCATCGAGGAGAGCAGCAGGAACGACGAGGAGGTAAACAGTTTTCGTTGGAATAAAGTTGCGCTTGCAGAGGATGTCTTGGCGTAGGCAAAAGATGACAAATCACGCGCAATTTGACGTGGGGGTTCTGGGCGACGTCCCTCAAGGTATTCGATCAGTGGTTGTAGTTCTCAGTATTTGCGTTGCTACTCACCCACGTTTAATGATGTGAGAATAGCAAGGCAGCTGAAGTCTTCATCCTTGTCTTGATTGATTTGTGGGGTTTAACGTCCCAAAACCACCATATGATTATGAGAGACGCCGTAGTGGAGGGCTCCAGAAATTTTGACCACCTGGGGTTCTTTAACGTGCACCCAAATCTGAGTACACGGGCCTACAACATTTCCGCCTCCATCGGAAATGCAGCCGCCGCAGCCGGGAATCAAGCCCGTGACCTGCGGGTCAGCAGCCGAGTACCTTAGCCACTAGACCACCGCGGCGGGGCTTCATCCTTGTCTTTTGCAGCGATATTGACGGGTGCGCGGGAAAGACAGTCAGCGTCGGTGTGTTTCTGGCCAGACATGTGAACCATCGTTATATTGAATTCCTGTAACCGAAGGCTCCATCTTGCGAGACGGCCCTAAGGATCTTTCAGGTTTGCAAGCCAGCAGAGAGAGTGGTGGTGACTGACAATTCCGAATGGCCGCCCGTACAAGTAGGGCCTGAATTTTGTTATGGCCCATACAACCGCCAGACATTCTTTTTCAGTCCTCGAGTAGTCCTTCTCCGAAGATGATAACGTGCGGCTAGCGTAGGCGATGACGCGTTCGACGCCATCTTGATATTTCACGCGAATAGCTCCGAGGCTAAGGTTACTCGCAGAAGTGCGGACTTCTGTGTCTGCTTCGGTGTCGAAGTGACTAAGGATCGCCGGCGTTTGGAGGCGTTGTTGAAGGTCGCGGAAAGTGTCGGATTGTTTGGGACTTCACAAGAAGGTACGTCGTCCTTGACGAGCTGTTGTAGAGGGTCGGCGATTTTCGGCACGAAGTGGCAGGAATAGCACGAAGTGGCAGGAAAAAGGCACGAAGTGGCAGGAAAAATTCGGCACGAAGTGGCAGGAATAAGCACAAAGGCCCAGAAAGCGGCGTACATCATGCTTTGTTCTCGGTATTGGGAACAAAGCAACTGCAATAGCCTTCTTAAGGTCGGGGTGAACACAACTGCTGCTGACGTTGTGACCAAAAAATTTCAGTCCCTCATATCCAAATTAACAGTTTTCCGACTGTTTACTAAGCCACAGCAGCCATTCACTTCTTCGCTCTCTTCTTCTACCACTAACAAAGCGTGGCAGGATATATATATATATATATATATATATATATATATATGGTCAAGCGTTGCTCCAATATGCTGACGCCGGACACCTACGATATGCTCTTCATTCACTGTGTTACGCCGTGGAGTCCACACCGAACCTCAGTGCTTCTGCAAAGGCAATCTGTGTCAAGGCCAGCGATCGAGCCCGGCTGACGCGATCAACTCGACAACGTCAACAAGCGGCGGCGCCGGTCTGTCTAACGCAACGCACAGTGAGCTCCCTCAGCCCACGAGCCCGTTGAAGCAATCGGCGCCTTCCAGTCTGGCGAGTATTACGCATTGCGTGGCAACACCACTCGTCCTTGCGTGCAACCCAGTGCAACGGCGGGTTCCCATTCGAGGATTCTGACATCACGGCCAGGGGCGCTTCTAGTGAGACGTTGGTGACACAAATCTCCACCCGGTGCCTTTCAAATAAGCCAAATTGCGCGTCACCAGCAGTTGACCTATTCGTCAGAGAGAAGCCGACGTATGCGTGCGAGAGAAGACATCTCGGCTCTTCGAGTCTCTAACCTGTCGGTCCCAGTGCCGAATATGAAACGCCTCTATTTCTATGCTGTACATAAACCTTGCCTTAACTCACTGTGGTCGGGTCCGCTCGTCTATCAGTTCTGCTCAGAAGCAGTCGCGAGCTGAGTAACACACGCTACCAAACAGCTGGTGACCTTGGCGGTGGAGATCGGAGCAGTGGCGCCTTCGGGACCGTGTTGGTGTAGCGCCTTCGTAACAACCACGATAAGACTTAAGACTGACATATCTGGCTGTCACGAGTGCTAGCGTCACGTCAGACCAACCAGGACCCTTCGCGCGCAATTCTAGTCGGTGAGCTTGATACACCAGAATACTGATGTCGATCCAAGTCATAAAGTTTGGCTAAGAGCAAGAAATCCCGTTCAGGTTACCACTCGTAGACAACTTAGCCTGAAATCGATTCCGGCCACGCGTGAGATCTGCGCATTTCATTTTTTCTAGCGCGCATAGTCAGGCTATGGATAATTGAATAGCTATTGACACAATTACTATGGTTTTGAAAGAATCACCACAGCAGTTTGTTCATGTCTGTCGAGTTTTCTCATTGGGATAAAAGATATTTGAGGTCACTTAAGCTAAAGATTGGTAGGTTCTTTCGGAGTGTGCTTTACAGAACAGCTATGTACTTTTAACCATTACCTAATACAATTGATTGCAAAATTTTCTAACATACATATCTTGTTTTTGTGTTTTTAAAACCTGATCTATATCACAATGTCTATGCATAAAACTATTGATTTTGCTAATAATAATAAGTGACTGTTCAGCCTGGTGTTTGTTGATCATCCAGCTTTTGAGTTATTTGAATGAGGACACCATGTGTTTAATAATATGTTACAGTCAGCAATTTCTTTGTCTTGGCAGATTCTTCTGGGCATATATACGACAATATAATTTACCTAAGTGTGCTTCTAGATTATTCTAATCTCTACAGTCCTTCCTCAAACACAGCTCAAAAATGTGTCCAAGAAATGCGCATGACAGCTTTTAGGATTCTGTCAGCCATATAAACGACAGTCTGATTTAATTACCCAAGATTTTACATTCTTTTCAGTTTTTCAGCGCTTAATCAAGAACAGCTCAATGATTTGTTCAGGAGATGCGCCAGACAGCTTTTGTATTAAGGTAGGACAGCACCACTACCTACTGAGATTCCCGTAATAATTGAAGAATGACCTACACTAATCAGTCGGACTTTCGAAATGAGACACAGACGCCTAAAAATGAAAAAAATTGATGAACCTTCCGCGCGACGAATTCCCATAGTCTGAGGTTTCCTTGGTGCTTCTGAATAGTCTTAAGGGAGATATAGAAGGATGGCGCTTTTGCATCGCTTAGATCACTCCTTGAGCAATATCGCGGGCAAGGATGTACAGGAGACAGCACTGGAACGGCTCCCTAATGCACAGCGTTCTCCTAGATTGATCTGCATGATGACTACTTGTTGATTCCGCGTAATATCGAAGAAAACATGGCTAGTCAGCATCCTAAATTTCTTTTAAAATTTTACCAAATGTTGGCCGATGAGTTGAAACCAAAGTTTTGCCAGTGGTTTTGCTGTAAAAAAGTTTCTCAAGGCACAGTAAATCATTAAAGACGAAGATGTGGAGTGCGAAGCTTACGTGATCTGCTGTTTTGTTTTCTTTTGAATTCCACGATGAATTACGCCAAAAATTTTAAAGCTACGTATCTCCTATTTGTTTAATAAATTGAAAAAGTATTTGCGCTTGCGTTAAAATATATCTTAATTCTCTGGGTGGTGTAGATTATTCTAGAAAAATTCACTAATCTTATCTAGAAATGTTTTCTTTCTGCCAAGTTTTCATGTTTTCATATAAAAAAAAATGCTAAGACAGAGCGCTCGAAAATCCGCATTACTTCCTTTGAGTGCTTATTCGTAAAAGTGCCAAAGCCTATAAAAATAACGCTTTTCAATCAAAACATATATTCGCACTAACTTCAAAAAAAACAAGCAAGGAAAGTTTCTGACAATGAATAAAAAACATATAAGATATTTTTTGCACTTTTCCCGCTTATTTTCTTGTACATGAGCTGTTGCAATGAATTAAAACGTGTTGCTATATGTGGTTTCAAATGCAGTTTCGGCCCGTCGAAAAATGCCCTTGCGCAAGGATAGGCAACGGTAGATCTTGCTTGTCATGCAGACGGGCACGGTGCGGTTCTTGATCGCACCAAGGGTCTTTATTATTTGTTTAATTAGCGTCTTTCTTTCTCTTTTACTCACGGACAACGCTGATTTCTCGCTCGCAGCCATCCACGCTAACCCCAAACTTTCTGCGAAACGAGTTGGCTAACATTATTGACTATATATTTCCGTATGCAGTATTTTTTTATTATTTACGTGTTTTCAAGAATCACTTGCCGTGAAGAGCTATCGTGGACATTCAATACAATTCACTGAACCCCTCCCGCCTTACGATCGCGACGACGCCTCCATGTCCTATCTCGCTAGAGCCACAAATAACCGCAAATCGGTGCCTTTTTGCGTGCTAGTACATTATAGGGCTTGAAGTATTCGCCACACAACCTTTATGCTTGGGTGAAACGGTGAGTGCTTTGCTTTTTTTGACGTTTTTGCGTCCAATTTTTACGAACGTGAAACGTCATCCCTTTTTTTAGGGTGACATTGGTGGTCGCTTTCACGCTCGGTCAGCAAATATATTTAGTTGTTTTTCGATCCAATGAGATTTCCACTAGGATGCCAAGAGATCGCAAAAGCAATGACAGTCTTGTAAATTGTTATCGGCATTTACAGGACATGCTCAGTGTTCAAGCTATAGAAGTATGTCTCTTCACGGGCTACTATATACATACAGAAAAAAAACAAAGAACCTCGTGAATATTTTCTTCGATAAACGCTGACGTGGAACATGAACCGCATTCAGCGTGGACCATCAAAAAAAAGTAAATGTTTTTGTGTTTTCTTTGTCTGCGTTGACACAAAATAATGGGGTATATGGTCGCGTTTCCATCAAAAATAATCTTTGGTACCCTCAAGGAGCTCCGGTTTCCAAGAGAGAGAGAATAAACATTTATTAATAACAAATGGAAACTGAGCCTTCATTGGGTGGGGCCCTCAGTCCAGGGCTCCATTGCCTTGCGCGATCCTGCGAGCCCGCTGGACCAGCTGCTGCTGTTCCTGCCGGCGTAAGCTGAGCAGTGCAGACTCCCAAGAGGAAGGGGTGGGATTGGGAATGGGAGGCACGCCCTGTGGGGCAGAGCATTCCCACGTGGAGTGGTACACCGTCGGTACGGATCCACAGAAGGGGCAGTAGGAGGGGTAGAGAGTCGGATGAAAGCGATTTAGCATATAAAGGCAAGGAAATGAATTGGTCTGTAGTTGCCGCCAAGCGACAGCATCTGCTCTGTTAAGTGAAGGATGAGGGGGAGGATACGTATAACGGCTCTGTCGATAGTACTGCAGCGTAGCGTTGTAGTTTAGTGGTTCTGTCGATGCGTCGTCTGGATTGGACAGCTCTTCCAATGGAGCCCGGCCGGTCAGCTCTCGGGCAACCGCATGAACGCGTTCATTACCATGGAGAGAGGCGTGTCCAGGAGTCCAGACGATACGCACAGGACGTAATGCGGACGGTGAGACAGAAGAGAGGATATTGTGTGTATGTGCAGCCACAAGTCCTTGAGCGAAAGCACGGCAAGCAGCTTGTGAATCTGTTACAATAGTGACAGGGGAGTCATGTGACAGTGTCGTAGCGTAAACAATTGCCAGAGCGAGAGCTCCCTCCTCTGCCAGACCACTGTCTGTAGTGCGAAGTGTGGCAGACGCCACAAGGGCGTCTGTGTCATCTGTCACGGCTAAACACATGGCTGACTTCTCTGGGTAGCGTGCTGCATCAGTGTAAAGTACTTGTAATTCTGATGTACCATCACCAAAGACGCGTGTCATAGCCTGAACTCGGGCACGTCGACGACCGGCGTGGCGGGAGGGATTCATATTGCGTGGAATCGGAGGCACTTTGATGAGTGCGCGGACAGTAGAAGCAAGTTTATATCGCGGTACTTGAGCGGGTTTTTGAGGAATCGGGTATCCAAGACGAGACAGGATGGCGCAGCCCTGACGGGTCTGCCTGAGCCGTTGGAGCTGACTATTGTGCTGGGCCTCGATGAGTTCGGTTATGGTGTTGTGGACTCCTAATTGAAGGAGGCGTTGTGTAGATGCATGTGGGGGCAAGCCGATAGCCGCCTTCACAGCTGTCCGTAGAAGGATGTCCATCTTTTTTATTTGAGCTAGAGTGAGATTGTGAAAGGGAAGATGATAGGTGAGCCGACTAACTATGAGTGCTTGTACTAAGCGGAGGACATCTTTCTCACAGAGGCCTCTCCTGCGATTGGTGATGCGTTGTATGATGTGTGTAATTTGAGTTATCTGCTGAGCCAGAAGGTGAGTAGTGTACGAGGCCTTGCCGTCGGACTGAAGGTAGAGGCCTAAAATGCGAATTCTTTGTACCAGAGGGATAGGATGGCCATCAAGAAACAGCGAAATGTCAGGAGAATCAGCGGTTTTGCGGCGCCGCTTGTATACTAATAACAACTCCGACTTATCCACTGAGCACGTAAGGCTGCCGGCAGCAGCATAGTCTTGTACCACAGACACAGCTTCCTGTAGGGCGTCCTGAATGGTTCCGTCTGATCCTTTGGTCGCCCAAATTGTAATGTCATCTGCATAGATGGCATGCTGGATGTTGGGAACCTGTTGTAATAGGGAAGGGAGTTTAGCCATAGCCACGTTGAACAAAGTGGGCGAGAGAACCGAGCCCTGTGGTGTTCCTCTGCCTGCGAGATGAATGACGTCCGAACGGAGGTCTCCAATCCCAATAGTGGCCGTGCGGTCAGAAAGAAAGGACCTGACGTAATTGTAGATACGTGAGCCACACCGAGATGAAGCGAGATTGTCAAGAATAAGGTCGTGGGAGACGTTGTCAAAAGCACCCTTCAGATCCAGGGCCAGAATAGCTCGGACCTGGTTTGAAGTGGGGCTATCCAACACGTCCTCCTTAAGCTGTAATAATACGTCCTGTGTAGAGATACCAGGACGGTAGCCGAATAGTGTATCAGGAAAAAAGTTATTGTCTTCTAGAAATGGTTGTAGTCGAGAGAGAACAACGCGTTCAAAGAGTTTAGCTACACATGAGGTTAAGGATATAGGGCGAAGATTCTGGAGGGATAGCGGCTTGCCAGGCTTTGGAATAAGTATGATTTCTGCGTGTCGCCACTCCTGTGGTAGCGTGCCGTTTTTCCAATGTTCGTTGTAAAAAGCGGTTAAATATTCGATGGACTGGTCATCTAAATTACGCAGAAGTGTGTACGTAATCCCGTCTGTACCGGGTGCTGTGTTGCGCTTAATGCTTTGCAAAGCTGCCCTAACCTCTGCTTCTGTAATGTCCTCATCTAGAGGCGTATCGTGTACGTGTGGATAATCACGGTAGGCGGGACGGGGGCCCGTGGATACATTATGTTGCTTTAAGGTGTGCAGCAGAGTGTTATCGTCGAGCCCTGATTTGTGGAGAATGGTGCGGATTGCGTTAGCAGTGTGTGATTTTGTCTGCGTGGGATTTAAAAGAGCACGGAGTATACGCCACGTTCGAGGTGTACTTAGTGAGCCGTTGAGTCGATCACAGAAGTTATGCCAATTGTTGCTAGTGAGGATGTTCGCATAGTCCTGTGCCTCAGTAGCTAGTTTGGCGATTCGGAGACGAAGTTTTCGGTTATGTTTCTGTCGCCGCCACCGCCGTGTCAAGCCTCTGTGGGCATCCCAGAGATGTAGCAGATGCCGGTCCACATCCGGCGTTTCTGTCGTCGCAGCGATGAGTTTGGTAGCTCTTTGAAAATCGGAGTGAAGTTTTAATATCCAAGCCTCTAGGGAAGGAGAGTCCTGATGGGTAGTTGTACGATTACGCCTAAATGCATCCCAATTCGTTAGTTTTATGATGCGCTCTGGGGCACGCGTGGCTGCTACTTGGAGCTCTGTAGTTAGTATATAGTGATCACTGCCTAGATTCACCATGAGGTTGCACCAGGAATGGTGACTAACGCCCTTGACTATCGTGAGGTCGGGGCATGTGTCCCTGCTCACACTATTACCTAGGCGAGTGGGTTGATCAGGTTCTGTCAGCAGGGTCATGCGATGAATCGCGAGAACCTGTGCGAGTCGTCGGCCTTTAGGCGTTTCTGTTGCGTAGCCCCAAGCCGGATGGGGGGCATTGAAATCTCCTACAATAACTATTTGTTTACCCAACTTGCAGATTTGTGCGAATAGATTACCGAAGTCATCGTTCCTGGCGTTAGGTGCACTGTAAACGTTAAGCACGTACAGGCTGCTACTGGAACGAGAGCACGGGACTAATTCGAGAAGTACGTGTGAGATGGAGGTGCTTTGAAGGGTGTGTTCTATGACAGTGACATGCTTAGAAACTAATGTAGCTGTGCGATGTGGTGTATTGTTCGTTACGTCCGTGTATGTGGTGTAACCCGGAAGCGTAGGGGTACATTGTACTTCTTGTAACGCTATGACATCGGGAGTAATCTGCTGCGTCGCAATAAATTGCATTAGAGCTCCGCGTTTCCTACGATACCCCCTGCAATTCCACTGCCACACACGTAGGAGTTGAGGGGTGTCACGCGTTGACCTACGGTTTCTCGCCATGATCATGCAAAAGCGGGGCCTCGGTAGTACACGGAGGCATTTCGGAATGTGCTAAATCTTGGTGGAGGGTGGTGGGAAGCGGGACTGCAGCAGCTGCGGCTGTTGGGACGGTTTTTCGGGACGGTGATAGGAAACGGGAGGGGCGTATGTAAGGATGCGGTCGCTGTGTTTCACGTGTCGGAGACGTGGTGCGTTTTGGTGCAGATGGCGAAATATCAAGTTGGCCAAGTGCAGCCGATATCTACTGTTTAACATCCGTTACAATCTGCTGGATAGCAGGTTGCAGGGCCTGCTGGATCAATTGTTGGAGTGGAGCTGTTAGTTCAGCCATAATGCTATCCTTCATTTTCTGCATTTCTACCTGCATCATAGCTGCGAATTCGTTCCTTAAAGAAGTAGCCATTTCGTTCAACGCCTCTCGTGTGCAATAGTCGGATTGTGCCGTAGTTGACGACATGTCAGGGTGAAGCTGAGTGTCTACTGACATGGGTTGTGGTAGTCTAGGTGGCGTTGGTTGTGGTGTTTTTTCCTGCGTTGATGTTTGTGTGAGGGAGTGGGACTGGTGTGGAGAGGGAGGGAGAGGAGGGAACTGCCCTGCCCAGCTTACCGTTTGTGCTTTCTTGTGGGAACCGCTTTGCTGGCCATGATGATGCGTTGTCCCGTCCGTGTGCCAGCCTTGAGATCCCGGCTGGCCAGCGAAACCACTCCGCGATGACGAGTTTCCTCGCTTGGGCCCCGACTTATCCCTGGAATGGCTCCTTCGCTTGGCTGCACTCCCGGACGCACTGCTCTGCCGTCCGGGGCTGGGAGATGGTGACTGGGCCTTCTTGGTGGGAGTAGCTGACCGGGGTGGTTTGCGTCGGTCGACAGGTGGCAAAAACCGCTTTGGGCATGGTTTGGCAGCCGTCGGGTGGTCGCCACCACAAAGCATGCAAGAAGGGCGGCACTCGTGGTTGTTGGGTGATAGTGAATCCCCGCACACTCGACATTTCGGTGTGTCAGGAGGCTGTGGGCACACATCTTCGCGGTGTCCAGTTTTGTTGCACTTTCTACAGTGGGGAATAGTCCGTTTGTAGAGGTAGCAGCGGAGAGCCTGTCCGTACGCGTTCACGAAGAAAGGGACTCGCTTGCCACAAAATGTGAGCACCATTGCTCCGGAGTTGCCGAGGCGTCTGCACGTAAGGACCTCGTAGCCCGGTACTTCAACTTCTGTCAGGAATTCGTCTGGTGTGATTTCATGGCCTATTCCGTTGACCACCCCTTTGCACGAATTATCAGGCGCAATACCATAAGAAGTGATGTCGTAGGTTGTTGCGTGCACTGTAATTTTGGTGATTTGTCCAAGTGCCATGGCGATGTGTTCAGATGAGGTGCTTATCGTTAGCACATTTTGATTTTCGTCAACTCGAAGCTTGATATCAGGCTTCTCACTGCGTATATTTGCTGCATGAACTACGGCGAGAAGTAATGTCTTGGGGCTAACCTTGCTGAGATTTAATCCACCATGGGGACGGATTGCTAGCTTGTAGTCCTCGGCAGGTAGCGGTGGGAGTCTTGGTAGACGCGTCCTAGGCCGGCTCTGGCGTAGAGCGGGCTCAGACGGCGTGCTGGGCAGCTGTTCAGTCGGTACGTTATGGGGTGGCAGCTGTCGGCGTTTGTTCGCTCTCTTGGTAACAGTGATCCATGGATTTGCGTTGTCCTCATCGCTCACCTGCGTATCGGCGTCTTGACTGGTCTGCGTATCCATCATGTGGTCCGTGGAGCGAAAGGGCAATGAGTGCTTCTCGTCGGCTGCGACGCTCCCAGAGACGCTCGCCATCCGCTGTAGAGCGGGGCGGCGTTCTGTCCAAGCCGCGTCTCCGGCTTGTTAGGGTTAGCGAGGTGGACCTCTTCAAGAACTTTCGAAAGCGTTAAAACGTTTAAAAGCGCTCTCACAGGTTGAAGTTCGGTATAGGCTTGACAGTGGTGATGCTAGGAACAAGTTCCTATCGTTGCAACAGGTCGCCAGGAAGAAATTCTTCTTGAAATTGAACCTGAGCCGGAGCCGATGTGATTCGCGTCCGTCGCATGCTCTCGCTACTCGGCGACCTCCGCGGGTGCGTACAGATCCACACCATAGAGAAATCTCCGGTTTCCAACACAGTGCTTTTCAGACCGCGGTCCTTGATTTTGCCTGCCGAGCTATTTACTATGCAGCAAGACCAGCAAGGCCATGTGCATCGTCCCTGTGAACTTAACCCATTGATGTCTGTATTACAGAACTGCGAAACGAAAGAAAAAAAATGGCAGATACCACGTACAGTGGGAAATGATCATGTGCGAAGCACGAATGATAAATGTTGATTTGTCACTTTCAATTCAGCACAACGTTACGAAGTGGAGGTAAATGATGCCGTACATGACTTCCGTGTCAAGATTATCATGTTTAGACGTGTCCTATGCTTTCGTCATTTATTTACGTCACGTGATAGCAAATTTTGTATATGTGGAGCTAGTGAAACGGCCACGAACACGCTATGAGCATGGTAGGTCGTCTTGTTCTTACGGGACACGTGTGTGAGGATTATCATGTTTGCACCAGTCATATATTTCGTCATCAATTGACGTCACGTAACACCAAATTTGGTATATGTGGAGCTAGCAAAACGGCCGCGAGTGCATCATGAAGGGCCCAATATACTCCAATGTAGCGCTGGCACTCGCGCACGCTGGGTAAAGCGGCGCTACGTTAGCAGAACGCATAGTCTGACCCTGCAGGCGCGACCAGCGTCTGTCGGCGCGGCGCGACGGCCAGCGCCGATGTGTTACCCAGGCAACACTGTGTCTCGCTCTTTTCGTGACGGAGGGACGCCGGACGCGCTGGAATGCGCATGCGTCAAAGAAACGCAGCGCGGCGCCCGTCTTAGAGTATATGCACATGGCAGGACCGGCGCCTGCCGTGGCAACGCTGGCGTGACGCGGCGAAATAGACGCCGACGAAAACTCGCACCTCGTCACATCGAAATGTATTGGCGCCTTGACTGTGGCATGTAGTCATGTTCTCACATGACACGCATCTCATGATTATCATGTTTGCACCAGCCACATACCTTCGTCATCCATTGGCATCACGTCATACCAAATTTGGCGTAAGTGAAGCTAGCGAAACGGCCGCGAGCGCATAATGAGTGCGGCATGTAGACATGTTGTTACATGCCATGCATGTCATGTTAAACATGATTGGATGTGTTCTTTACCTATGTCATCCATTCGCGTCGCGTAATACCTGGTATTGTACATGTGAAGAAAGCGAAACGGCCGCGAGCGCATCAAGAGCGTAGCATGTAGTCATGAATTTACATGACGCGCGTCTCGTGATTATCATGTTTGCACCAGTCACATACCTTCGTCATTCATTCACGTACTGTAATACCAAATTTGGTATATGTGATGCAATCGAAACAACCGCGAGCCCATCATGAGCGTAGCATGTAGGCATGTTGTTATATGACACGAATGTCATGATTTTCATGTTAGAGTCTGTCGCTTGGGTTCGCCATGCAATCATGCCATACCATACCAGTTTTTCAATATGCCATGTGAACCAAACCACCGTAAGAGTTGCAGGACTATGAAATGTAAATCAAGACAGTAATGACATTCATGTCATGATTTTCATGTTATGCCTAGTAAAATACGTTCTTCATACAGTCATGTTACGCCATACTAAGCTTGGTATCGATCCAATTATCAAAATGGCTAGGGAGAGCTAAATGTCACAGGCGGCAAGATAGATAGATAGATAGATAGATAGATAGATAGATAGATAGAGAAATAGATATATAGATAGATAGATAGACAGACAGATAGATAGATAGATAGATAGATAGATAGATAGATAGATAGATAGATAGATAGATAGATAGATACGCTCAAAGTCGCCGAAGATCGCTAAGAAATGGTTTGCCTTTAAAACGAAAGCTGAGGGTTGGCTTAATACACGGCAAATTTCTCAATAACACCACCCATACTAGCTTCAACACACCTACTCCAAGCCGTCGCCCACATTTCAGAGAGGAGGAATGCGTTGATTGCCAGACCGGACCTTCTCGCCCAATGCAAATGTCTATACAAATACACGCAGCGGCGCTTCGTTGCGTGCGATCTGAGCCTATTGGCAGCGAATAAAATGCGTTGAGGAAAGCTTACTGTCGATATTTACGCTCTTCTTTACTGAATCAGTGCACGACGCCTATGCAACATTAACATTACCCGCGAGTAAAGCGAATTCTGCCTTTCATAGAGATGCTCGCGGTGGATGACTCTCTTCCCGCTTTCGCACTAAATTACGCCTTTGCTGTGTTTGTACGTGATTAGCTTGTGTTCCACCTGCTACGCACTGCTTTAGAGTGACTTACATCTTCGTCATCTGCACACTACAAAGAAGAGAGAAAGAAAGTTTGTAGAAAGCCCGTATATTTGTGCGATTAATTCAGTACTACCGTTCGCAATTTATACACATATGACTTTTTCTCTCATTATCTTCACCATGGAATTGGGGAATGTCGATACGCTTAGTCAGGAAAGCTCAGCGGCAAAGAGCTTTTCGTGATACTCTGTGTTTACCACGTCTACTTACATGTTCATTCAAGAGTAAAAACATAAAAATTCTATATAAGTGTTCAGCAGCAAGCTTTCATCGATGGATTACCTGCATGACAGTGCTACAACAAAGGCCAGGTAATGGGAAAAGCACGTCTTTTTTCAGGCAAAAAATAACCACTGCCTTCAATCGGTCACTAACAATGCCACACAAGTACTCAATACAATATAAAAAGGATGAGCTTTTTAATAAAATTATACCACAATATATATAAGGCATGCTGTCTGAATTATTTTCCAGCGTCTGGGCTCTTCAAAGCGTTCTTAAGTCTAAGCACACGGTTGCGCACGGTAACTCTGTTTTAAATACAGTTTAAATACCGATGTGTCACAGTTTGTGTGATAGTAATATTTCTATGTAGAGGTACCACGGCCAAAAAACACGACTAAGGCTCCTCGCATGGCCGGGAAACTACAGTGCTGTATTTGTACACCTACCAACAACCCAGAGCCTGTTTCTTTTCTCACTATTGATTCGCCAATAAACGCTGCATTCACACACCAATTAATAGTCCTCATGTCTGGGAGGATGCCAAGAGCATTTTGCGATGTGCTTGAACCAGGAAGCGGCACCCACTCTTAAATCATTCTTGCGAATGGGGGGTATACGACGACATTAAACAGAACTCTGGAAAGTTGCACTCACCGATCTAATTTCAACGCATTAGCAGCCGAGCAAGCCCAAATGCTTTCGTGCGTCGTTTCAGGCATACGTAGATACAATTACACTCGCGCTGACATGACCGAAAAAGTCACACTTTGAAAACGTGCATGACATACGCGCACACAGAAACAAGACGACGTACGGAGTACGGAGCAGACGACGTACGGAGCAATCCACACTTCGCCTCTTCAGCAAGTTGCCACCAGGCGGCGACTGTGCTCGATATCGCTAGAGTTACTGTATATGCCACCTTTAGGTAGCAGAGTTGCGCCAAGGTACGCCATCTTGGGTTTAAATTTCTTGCGGGAAAGCCACTCGCACCCACGTAGGAGCAACGCTCGCACTTCAGAGTGCTACATTTTTGGGAAGTAAAAAGAGTGCAAAAATATTTTACTTCCCAAGTATGAACCACCATCTAGCCCAACTTTCGCTATTATTGCTACATATTCCCTAAATATTGAGGGACTTTGGTACTGGCATGGCTTAATTTATTTTATAGCTTTCTTTCTATTTTTTAAAGGTATGAATAAAACTTTGTTGCTCCGGTATGCCTAAAAGCCTTGATTTGATGCTTGCGTTATTGGTATGTAATAATAAAACAAAGTGCGCCGGCTCATTGAACCAGTCAGATATATATTTATGGTTGGTTACACTAGTTTCGTCTTTTTTTTCCGCTGTTTTTCCCATTTATTAAAAGGAAACTATTTTTGCACTTTTCATTACGATAGAACCAGTTAGGGATAATTATCGTGTTAGACTCATTCGTTAACTGTGTCAGGGAGGCAGGTGTAGTTTTATCGCCTTCAACTTAATTGAGCTGGATAGCGATCGAGTACCCGTGCAACACCCATGTTAGGCGCAGCTCTCTATTACGCTCGTATTACAATCGCGGCTCACGACAGCTGATGTGAATCGTTGTTCAACAGCGCTGTCGCGCCCAACATTCTTTCGCGTAAGGTTTGAAAGCTGCCTTGAATTCATGCAATACACGCGCTAGCTGCAACACCTTGCCGATTTGAATAACTATAGTTTAACTCATTCTCCCTTTATTTTCAGTGTTATACCAGTCAGACCAATTGGGACGTATGCAGCCGACAGACGCTGACCAACTCTGCATGTAAAACTTATTCACTGCATTTGTGGGTAATACAAATTTAGAAAGTTTGCAACGCCATGAATACATAAAAGAAGTCAAAACGTTTATTCCTTCCTCACTGAACACTAATCTTTCTCTAGCGACACCCGCTGCATTCGTGTCTAACCACATAAACTTTGAGTAGTACAATTTACCACAGAATGCGCTTGCTACCACATTTCTCCCGATCAACAGGCCACATGACTACAATACCGAAGAAGTGCGGCGAGAATAACAACAACAGCCGATGTTAACCACGCTTGATCTGCCCAGAATCATCGTAGCGTTTGCTTTTCTGCAGTGCAGTTGAACCACTTATGACCACGTGATGACGCTCGGCTAATAGGGGCGCTGAACGCCTGTAGGTGGAGCCAGTGGCGCCCGGGAAACAGTGGCGCATCTATACTACCTAAAAATAGCATGTACAGTATGTCTAGATATCTCGGCCAATACCAGCACTCATGAAGCTGAGAAGAATATGCTTTGCTCTTGTTTTCCCGTGAAATGGCGTTGGGTCGGTTTTTTAACTAAGTTGCGCGAGTCTGCTAGATATACTAGATAGTGAAGATGGCCAAGGTGAAGGAGCAGAATGTATTCACCGTTGTCTCGGAAACACAACGAGCGTAGTATGCGACATACGAGATGTGTAATAATTCTTTCATATGACCGAAAACCGATAGCTCCTTCTGGCGCCACCACGTGAAGCGAATGATGCGTTAGGCAAGCAGTCGTCTAGATTATTCGCAAGCAGTTACGTAAAACAAACAAAACCTTATCTACGAGAATTGTGCGTGAGCACGTTCGCCTTAGCCAGTGTGTTAATAAAAAAAATGGTATGGATACTCGATACTGGTATGCCTCCATTTAGCCTAATGTTTGCTACAGACATGATTGCTACAAAAAAAAAGACAGTGAACAGCTGAAAGCATAAAATTTTGTAATGAGCCGATGCAGTAAAGCTTGTTTGGGCATTAGCTGTATAGGCGAAATGATATCAAAATTAGTGCCTCACCAGAGAAATGTCAATTATCATGGATTTTTACTTCACGTTTATTCATTCAAACGGCTTGCGTCAAATTTTTTCGTTCCCTGTGTCTCTTTAGAATAGTAAAGTTTGTTCAAATCATTCGTCATTGCTGGAGTCTTGCGTGACAAAGTAAGCATAGTTTAAGACATTCATTTGTGTAAAAATAAGGAAGAATTTTGATCACTTGATGTTTCTTAATGTAAAAATAAATATATCTCAGCACATTTGTGTTGTGTTTTTTGTATTTGAAACCTGTCGAAATGAGACCAACCTGTAATGAAATATACCCCCCCCCCCTCCAGCATAGCAACGCGATCCACATGCACAATGCTACAATGGTTATTTGCTTTATCAACGCTCGCGTGCACACATAACCCATACTCGGCATACATCGAACAGCCGTTAATATTGGCAGAGTCATCGTATCTTGGAAATTGATGTTATGCGAAGTATGCGTATTTACGATGACTGTGTTGTAATCGTTAGTGTAATCGACTTTACAAAGTGGTGCTAAAATATGCACCAATTGACAAACAGACATGCGGTAAACAGACGCATAAGGTTTATGTCCCCGGTCATTTACTGTTGCGTAATGATGCGAACAAAAACCTGGATAATATCAACACCTGAAGAGGTAAGCTGACATAGAGTACTGGTGCTTGCTAGCATAGCTACATGAAGGAACTTCAGCGGATTGCGCCGAACTTCAATTGACGTCAACCGGACGCGGCGCCTATATCATATAAGTGCGTATGTAATATTTAAAAAATTGGAAAGACAGCACTGCAACTACAATTGATGTTTGACGCTTATTAGGGTCTATTTGAGAAGCAGTTCCGTGACCTGGCATGGTTATGTGGTAGGATACTTGATTTCCACGCACAATGCTTGCTTTCTGCTGCGACTGTAAACTATATTTTTTACGTTTGTCACGTCAAAGGTGGAATTGAGGTTTTTATTACCGCTGGCGCATTTAAATTACCTATGTCTAGTCTTATTTCTCGCCAACAGACACCTATTGCACATACCCGCCTACCTTTGCACCATACCCGCCCGCGCGTATGGGCCACACGTTTGGTGGGAAAAGTCTGACGACGTACGCAACGGCATTATGACATCTTTCATGTCATGACTAGTGAGTGAAGTTCAACGAGCCATCTTAAACCTCCTGTGCTAACTTCGATTTACCCCAAATTAACGGAGTGATCACTAGAGCACCCAGTCGTATAGGTCGCTATAGTTGATGGATAGGTAGATAGATAGATAGATAGATAAATAGATAGATAGATAGACAGATAGATGGATAGATAGATAGATAGATAGATAGATAGATTACGACCTGGCTTAATAGGGATATTTTCTCGTATGCTACCTGAAGCCACCAAGTCTGTAAGAACGACACCCTCCCTATGAAAGAAGGAAAGAAGTTTACTCTTCAGGGCATGACTTCTTTGTTAGACACAATAATAATGATATTTAAGAGACAATTACCATTACTGTGAAAATACATTACAATTACTCATAATAATAGCCTCTGCACTTTGCTTGGCATGATTGTCTGTTATAACTGTATAATATTATGTTTTACAGTCCTGACTCATTTCACATCGAGTGTCTTGTGTTCTGCAGGTCACGGGATGGAATCCTGGCCGTGGCGGCTGTATGTTCAATAGAGGCGAACATTCTTGAGGCCTGTGTGCTTAGTTTTAGGTGCACGTAAAGAACGCCAAGTGGTCTAATATCCCCGGAGTCCTCCACTACTCCTTTCTCATAATCACATGGTGTTTTTGAGATGTTAAACCTCCAAAATGATTGTACTGTCTGTGTTTGTGGGCTTCGTGATATTGTCGCCAAAAAATTTGTGAATTACTTTGCTATGACCATAGTTCATTTACCGCATTGTGAGATGGCACATTCTGTACCATTCATGGCGGTTCATTATAATATAGGTACAATACCCTCTGTGTACCATATGGTGGGTACGGAGAAGAATAAATTGAACTGAATTTACCCTAGCACATTTCATTTCGCCAAAACTAGGTAGCGAACAATAGCAAGGTTCCTTTGGCCTAGTGTAGCAACTCTGCAAGAAAACACAATGCTCATCACAGATATTTATCTGGGACTTCATGGTGTCTATGAAACATCGGCACGTCTCTGCAGAGGTCTCATTGGTCAGTAAGGGTGTATTTTGTTTCTTAGAATTAAACCAAAACAAGCACGTACTTTTGAGTTTAAGAACTGTTTACATAAAACCCAACCTGTTCATGTAATTGATTGTAAAAATGGTCAGTGCGTCTTTAAACTGCAAGTTCACACCAGAATGTTCCCAGTCTACCCTCTCCATGATGAAGGAGTTCATACGCGACCAGGAGACCCTAATGACGGCAATCGTTGCACACGAACTCATAAATATACTGCTTCGAGTCACGCTTCAACAATATTTTCCCAGAGGGTGGCAAAGAAGTTCTGCATCAGCGGTCAAAATATTTGTTAAGGACAACGATATACATAGACAGATAGCAACACTGTGAATTTATATGCAGCTCTTTTTTGTCTTACATATCGGTAATAACGCGCTGTTTACGTTTGCGACGTCTCCTAAATTATTCGTCGGGGTGAAATTGCAAACGCCTCGTAAGTATGGGGGCCTCAAGGTGCTTAGGACGAAACAGCCTTTCGCGCCGGACAAAAGGATCGACGAGGGAGACTCACGCCATTGGAGGCACTGAATTCAGACCCCCTGCTAGCGTGTCTCTGCTCCTAGACCGTGTTTCCGCACACGCTCTGCAAAGAGCCCCCACAGCTACACAAAGGCTGGATGGATAAAGCCCCTGCTTAGTGGCTACCGAACCGAGGCCGTCAAACTAATTTGCTCGCCATTTCCTCTGTGTTCGCACAAAGGCGCGGTCGCGTGCGAGAAACACTCTCTGCTGTCTGCTCAACGTCCTCTCGTACACTTACTCTCACTCTCCCAACTCTGCAGATGCACGCAAAGGAGTGCCCTACATTGTTATCTGAAATTGAAATAGTGTGCCATGAGGGCGACTGGTACATTCTTTGTTTCAACATAACAAACGTAACAAGCATAACTTACTCGCTGCGCCTCGTTTTCCACATTGCCGTTGCAGTGAGAGTGGCATATAATACAGTGGTGCGTCAGGTTTACTCTGGCATTGTGATTATGAACCAAAAAGAATGCGATGCAGGAGACGTGAACGAAGGCTCCATCAGTGTTGAAGCAGCATGTTGAACATTCAGACTTTCTAGAATAAGCGTGTACAGAATGCAACGCTCATATAATTGTGCATCCTCAAGTGAGCTTTGCAGCTTCTAAATCCAGTGTAAGGAGGCCTACTCATTGTTTGCTTTCTATGCAGCGATAAGAAGTACATTTATTGGGAAACAGTCATAGGAGTTTTAGAAAACGTCTCAAAATAAGTATTTATTAAAATGACAGCTAAATTTATGATAAGTGTTCTTCATCACGGTACGTCTCAAAGCAAAGATCGCAAAATGAAAGAATAAGAAAGCGCTATTTTTGTTTCTTTTTTCATCATGGTTCCTCACTTATGCGAGTACGTAGTAGAATCGGTGCACTGTATGAAGCTGCCTATGGTGGATATTTTTTGACTCTTGGAAAATGATTAGTTTATTTCAAAATACATTTCTTTGGGGCCAACACTATCAGAGCCTTTCTGTGGACGAGCATTCGTCACTTGATAGAGGATAGACATTGTCCATTATACTAGGCATTTTTCGTTGTTTTTTAGTCTTCATGTTTCACATGCATACGTAGCTACAGTCTGTAGACTGAACGTCCTTCAACGAGTATTTTTATTTCTCGTCACATATTGAACTGTGCAGCTTAAATCTATGTATCATAAAATCCAGGCGAACAGCGTGGGAAAAATATTCCCCGCATCATTTCCACCTGGTTATTTAACACCTGCACTAAATCTTCCTTTAAGGACAATAAGTTTACCTGAGTCAGAACTATTGCAATCAAATAGATTGGTAAAAACTAGCTTGAATTACACCCGCATTACTCAGACATCCAATACCCCTATCAATCTCTTCATTACTAACACTGATAAAAAGATTTTCTGTGGTGGTCTGATTGCAAGCGACCTAAGAGACCATCTTTCCATTTTTACTATAATCGAAAATTTACCGACAGCTAAGCAATACTCTCAGCTGTGAAAGCGTTTCCAAGAAATAGTGTATCTCTGGATGCCTTCCGTAATGAAGTCGAAACTCATGACTGGCGCGTAGTTCTCAAACAACACACCTCAAATTCCATGTATGAGACCTTCATTACTGAACTAATGACAATGTTCAGTAAACATTTCTCATTTGTTGTCAGGCATGCAGATAGCAAATCACGAAAACCATGTCTAACCAATTACAGCCGAAGCCAGATCAAGTTGAAAAACAGTATCTATTGGGGTTTTATCAAGAACAGAAACCCTGAAGTGTGGAATAATTTGAAATGTTTCCGAAATCGTATGAGTGGTATGCCAAGAAAAGCAAAGAAAGAATACTTTGACAAGCATTTCTCTGTAGCAACAAACACTGATATGCTGCGGAAACGACTAAACAACGTAATTCATACCAAGACAGACCATGCAATTTCAAGCCTGTGTGTAACTGGTCTGACGAAGTTCGGTTCAGATTTATCAAATGCACTCAATAATCATTTCATTGCGGTAGGCCAGTCTGACATATGCAACGTTGAACCATATCGTATTCGTGGAACTAGCGCATTCCATTCCAGCATGGTGTTTCTCCCCACAAAAGAGAGTGAGGTTATCGATGTATTCAACGACCTAAAAACATCAAGATCGTTTGATCCTAACGACATGCGTATTTGCCCTATGAAGCACATCATTGACATCATTGCTCCTGTCCAGACAACACTCTACAATTAGTGCTTGAAAGCGGCCGTTTTCTGGTAAAAAAAAATGTAAATTGCAAGGGTTATCGCCATTCACAAAGGGGGCGACAAAAATGATGCGGGTAACTTTAGGCCTATTTATATACTTCCAGTATTGTCAAAAGACACGGAAAAGATTATTCATGCACGTATTTTTCGACTTCTGAACAAAAACGTTCTTATTTCATTGGCCCAGTACTGTTTTCTGAACGAGAATTCCACAGAACAAGCACTACTAACGCAAAACGAATTGATAATAAAAGCATTTTAAGACGAAAATACAGTCCTTGGATTCTATATTGACTTCTCAAAAGCTTTCGATTGTGTACAACATAATATTCTACTTTAAAGCTAGAGCACTATAGCGTGCGTGACGAAGCCAATGATCTTTTTCGTTCATACCTCCAGCATAGGAATCGGTTTGTCACGAATAAAGCCTTTGATACAGCCCTTTTGTTTTTCAGGGGAAGACAACCGGGTGGGTTGGTATTCTTAGCCAATGAGGTGCTTGCTGAAGTATTAGCATGGTCAAAAAAAATTCTTTGATAATTGACACAAAAAATACAGAAGTTACTTTTTCCGCACTTGACACACAGTCAGTAACCCTGCAAAAAACCAATATCTTGCTAATGGCATAATTAGAACTGCAAACGAGATTAAAGCTTTGGGTGTTATTTTTACAGAAACGTTGTCATAGAATAAGAATGTACAGTATCTTTGCAACAAGTTGAATTCCTTCTCCACTTTTAATAACACAATTGTCAAATACTACCTCAAAAAGCTAAATGTTTGTTACAGAATGGGTTATTTTTATCATCGTGAGACTAATGTCACCTTTTGTGGGGTAACACATTCTCTGAAAACTCGAAAAAATTGAGTGTATATCAACAGAGAGCGATTTGTGCTATAGCCAACGTTCCATATGCTACTCACACTGCCCCTTATTTTGAAGCATTCAATCTAGCTAAAGGTAAATTGACCTACTCATTTCGTCTTCCCTGTGCACATCGTCTCGACCCAAGAACTAGCAACATAGACTTCATCATTTAATTTCGCCTAACAAGACGTCACTATTCATAACACACAAGAAGTCAGGACCTCTGGCTCCTGCCATTTTGTCGAAGTATCTATGGAAATCAGTTGGTATCGTTCCGACTAGCTGCACTTTTAAATAGATGCTTTAAATATGGCATATCTGCTGAGAATGCTTCAATACGCACCCTTCGGTAATTTTTATTGGGTGATGATAAAAGTTTTTTTTTTCACTAGCTTCTCGTTCTGATAATCACATGCGTATGCGTATCTGTTCCTCCGCTGCTGTCGTCTAGAGGCTAAGGTACTCGGCTGCTGACCCGCAGGTCGCGGGATCGAATCCCGGCTGCGGGGGCTGCATTTCCGATGGAGACGGAACTGTTGTAGGCCCGTATGCTCAGATTTGGGTTCACGCTAAAGAAGCCAAGGTAGTCGAAATTTCCTGAGCCCTCCACTACGGCGTCTCTCATAATCATATGGGGTTTTTGAGACGTTAAACCCCTCATATCAATCATGCGTATCTGTTCGCTGCATGGTGCTTTCCCTGCCTTCATTGGTTTCTTTTTTGTTTTCTTGTTGTGTTTTCATTGCCTTCATAGTACTCTGTTGGCCTAAATTATGAACCTATGTTGTATAGTTTACAATATATTCAATTGTGATTGTGACTTTGTTTTTATTTTACCCTCATTTATTCTTCTGAGTCGCATGACTGTGTCTCATTACGTATAATTTTTCTTAAAGACTGAAATATTTTGTTATTTAGCCTAGTTTCAACTATATGTTGCCACTAATTTTATTAGTGCAGTGAACTGAAATGTTTTATTTCCAGCGAAGTTTTTTTTCTGCTTGACTATTTGCTGCTAGACTTTGTAGGGGCTGGAGCTTTGTCAAGCAACAGTACTGTGGCTTTGTTTTTCAGCTACCCTCCTGTTTCTCATGAAGAAATAAACGCTGATTGATTTATATATTGATTGAATGATTTATTCATTGATTGACCCAGCTGATTGCTTCTGTCTGAAAACGGACACAACTCACGTAACGAACAGGGTATGTCGTCGAGTCGCATGCTGTCGGCAAATGGCTCACATAACATCAGCTTGCATAACGCCGATGTGTGACACCTATGTGTCTATGGCGGCTCTGTTCATCGCACCATTGCTGCAAGACACACAAGGGCTATATCAAATCAACAATTACGTAGCGTGTTGCTTCGTACTTTCATATTGCACTATATGGAACACTCATTAAAGGACATTATTCTGATGGTAGCTTCTTACGCATCGAATGAGTCGAATGATATTTCTCCGACCACCAATGTTCGTAAAGCACCGCTTATCGCTGCAGGCTTCACACCTAAACGAAATGTGCTCAGCGGTTTTCATTGGGTCTCTAATGTTGAGTGGCAGACATGACGCTTAACTTAAAAGGTACCGTAAGCCGTTTCCATAAACAAATTCTACGCGAAGCCAATTCTATGGCAGCCTTCAATGTTGAAATGTATTTTAGGCCACTTAGCTTACCTCATACGTGGGACGAAATTTTGAATTACATATTTCGGTAGTATAGGTCACCTCTTCAAAGGTCAGCTGTACTTTGCCTACCAACACGATTCGCCCTAGGTGCAGCAAAAAGCTTACCCCTTTTAGTATTCGTAATGTCACTATTGTTGTTGGCATCGTCACGCAACCTTAAAGAACAGTGTACATGAAACGTATGAGACTATTTCACATAGGTCAGCGCGGATAACACTTGTGCATATCTCTAACATAATTTCGTAACATTTCGCTCAATGAAAAAGTTGCGCCATAGTCACCTTCTCTCGACATGCTTCGCATAACATCGGTTCCTATGCTACGTTAGATTTAAAGAATTCCGTTCGTTTAACGCAACTGAGCAGTGTTAACCTGAGGTAATGTCACGCGGCGCATTATTACCTCACATATATAGGAGGCCTAAATGGGTAAATCTATAGGCGCAAGTGGTACACTGTGTCAATAGATGTCGCAGAAGTAGAGAGAACATTTGTGGAGGGGTGGTCTGGTTAGCAGCAGCGTATAGAAATATCAGACATACGGCTATACATAAATAAAGAATCTGGGAGACTAAAACAAGTGTAGAAAGATGTGAGAAAATATGTTAAAAATGTTGATGTTCAAGGGCTGAGTTTTCGTGCCTTCGTTCGGGGACTCGCGCTGGTAGAGTCCTTCATAGTGTGTATCGCCCTAGAATGAGATTGCAGAATTCGCTGCATGTAGGGCGAACTGTATTGATAGGCAAGGTACAGCTGACCTTTGTTGAGCTGACGTATATTACCCAGATATGTATACAGAAATTTCGTCCCACGTGTGAGGTAAGCTAAGTGGCCTAAAATACAGTGTAACATTGAAGGCTTACACAGAGTGGGCTTCGCGTACAATTTGTTTGTGGAAACGGCTTACGGCACCTTTTCAGTGAAGCGTCATGTCCGCGACTCAACATTTGAGGCTCAATGAAAACCGCAGAACACATTTGGTTTGAGTGTGAAGCCTGTGGCGAAAAGTGGCGCTTTGCGAACATTCCTGATCGAGAAATATCATTCCACTCATTCGATGCGTAATAAGCTACCACCAGAATTATATACTTTAATAGTTGTCCAATAAAATGGAATTTAAAAGCATGAGACAGAACGCTCCATAATTTTTGATTTGATATATCTTTCTGCCTTGCAGCCCTGGTGCGATGAACAGTGCCCGCATAGACACGTAGGGGCTGAATTAGCTCATTTGACTCGACCGGCTATCACTACTGGTTTAAAAGTTAATTTTGTTATATTAAATGTTTATGCCATAATTATTGTTTATACGCATCTGAATCGTCCTCGTTTGTTCGCACGTTCGCTTGTTATTCTCCCCCAATGCGTGGAAAACAATGTTGTCATTCAGAATTGAATGGTAGTTGCGTTGTTCTGTGCGTAGGTTTTGGTTTCACCATCTGAATTGACCAGAATGCATC
Organism: Rhipicephalus annulatus; assembly: GCA_013436015.1. NCBI lineage: Eukaryota > Metazoa > Arthropoda > Arachnida > Ixodida > Ixodidae > Rhipicephalus > Rhipicephalus annulatus. The sequence goes on along the minus strand of WOVY01011093.1, from coordinate 25,242 downwards.
GCTCCGCAGTGATTACTAGTTGCTATTTTTCCAAAATTCTAGAGTGGCTATGGACTATTCGTAGGAAGGGCTTGAATTAACCGATATGACTTGACCGGCTATTACGATTAGTTTTAAAAGTTAATTGTGTTAACTTCTATATTTACTGCCATAATTAACCGTTTGTGCCAACCTGAAGATGCAATGTGCTACAGAAAGGCAATGCCGCAAGTAGCACGCAGACACCTTCTTTCTGTAATTTTTAAAGAATACCACGCACGTCTCTTCAAACGCCCTGTATATATACGGTCAATCATAAGTAGCTCATACCGGCATACCACGGCACTTGGTTTATGGGTTTGTGCCACTCGTGTCAGCAGGAAAGCGTTCGACGGTGTACGTGACATGATTTCCGTCTTATATATTTAATGACAAACCAGACTAAGTCGTCATGTCCTCTTACCATCCCATAATATTTTTGGTCTACACAACTTCAGGTCATCACGAGAGCACCCAGACGTTTAGGCTAGCTAGATAAATAAATAGGAACAATAAACGTGCCTGCAGTCTGCTCTAAAATACTTTGCACTCAATAACTATTGTCTTGGAATGAAATTATCACAGTGCGAAAATGAAACCATGAACGTTCGAAATTAGTTCCTCGTCTCAAAAGTGCACACTCTTTCATATATATATATATATATATATATATATATATATATATATATATATATATATATATATATATATATATATATAGTCAAATAGATCCTCCGTGACCGGTCACAACTTGCTTTATTTCAACGTTCCGGCCTAGAGTCTGGCCTTTATCAGGATTTATCAAGGTACACACACACACTTATATAAATATAAATAAATAAATAATTAAAAAAAATATATATATAGATGAAATAGATGATCATAGTTTCTTCCGGCTACTGTAATAAAAGTTATAAACTTCGAGAATAGTGCAGTATAGGAAACAAAACAATAAAATATTTATTTAATCCTAACAGTTTCGGCTGGTGGACCAGCCTTCTTCGGAGGATGCACATCCTCCGAAGAGGATGTGCATCCTCCGAAGAGGAGAGCTCATCCTCCGAAGAGGAGAGCTCAGCCAATGTCGAACATTGGCTGAGCTCACCACCAAGCTTCGCCGCGGTCACACGATCCAGCCACCAGCAGTGGCTTCCAATGACAACGAGCCGTCTCCTTCTACACATGGAGCAACCATGACAGTCGCGGTGCACAACTTCCACAGTCCCGGCGTTCTCCGCCCGCGCAGGTCATGACCTTGACTACTAACTCCATATGCATGAGCAAGTTGGCCAATGTCACCGAAGGGACCCTACCATGAAGCTCGCCATTGTAATCTACTTGGGAGCGATCGCTCGTGTGTTGTTCGACACCCATGAAGCCCAGATCACCAGCTGGGATACTTCGAAGGAAAGACTAGACGGCACCTTCGAGCACCCAACTGGTCGCCAAATGTCGGCAAGAAACGAACTCGCAAACGTATACGGTCACCAACCGAGTCGTAAGTCTCGTACATCCAGGAGGTGCACGCAATGAACCGCCGAGTGAACGAACATACGACTGAGGGTGGCAAGGTGGGTCACCTATTCTTATGGACATTTCATAGGATGTTTTCAACGTGTCTACAACAGCATCTCGACCGTCGCTCTGGTAATTAAAGGATGACGCCACTTCGAAATGGCCCAAAACCTCTGTGTTCTGCGTCAATTTTTTCAGCTACAAAAACCACACACAAAAAAGCGCCGCTGTGTACATTTGCATGTGCATGGCAACACAATGACAGTGCTGCTATCTATAGCCCAATCTCGGGGAGAATAGCATACGCTAGCCTCCTCCTTACAGCTGCTGAGTAAAATTATTCCATTACATAGTGCGACTGTCTTGCTTTTCTCTCCCTAAAGTCTCAATGCATGTATGGGGCTGACTTAGTGCCCCCCCCCAAATCGTAGCCCTACACACCCCCTTATAATGTAAATAACTCTGAGCCCTCCCTACTAGGTGACAAGGCAAGCAACCGTTCACCACTCCCCCCTGGCATGTGCCAGCATATATAGTATGGACGAAAGCATTTCATGACGTACGGAACAGCATTTTGACGTTATTTATGTCGTGACACCACAGTAACTTTTTTTAGCTCTCTTAACATCTGATACCAATCTCTGCATACATCACCTTAAAGAGGCGATCACGACAGCCCCGAGATGTAGACAGACAGACAGATAGATAGATAGATAGATAGATAGATAGATAGATAGATAGATAGATAGATAGATAGATAGATAGAGAAACTTCGGGCCCCTGTAGTTTACCAAGGAAGGGCTCGCCTATAAAAAAGCAGCCTTAGTAGTTATTCAAGCTTAACACATTTTCAGAAGTTTGCATGACTTTCGCAAGTGAAATTGCTTGTTGATATTTATTTTTTATAGATATTGTCATAACCAGCGTGCACTGCTGCTGTTGGCTTCGAAGAAGTGGCGATACTGTGTCAAACATGAAAAGTTTCTCTATTTCAGAAATAAAGTCCAGGTCCTGAAGAACACTTCTCTAACATGATTTGTTTGTGCATATTCCTTTGACCGATAAACATATGCCCAGGATTGCTACAAAATTCGATGCTTGAATGCACAAGGAACTGCGTAGATTCCTTGAATTTAATCCCAATCTTTATGTACTCCTAAAGAATACATTGTTATTCAAGCTCCGTATTCAATTTCGGTTTCAGCCGTAGCAGACGACTTTCGAATATTGTGTCAACACAATGGTCGAAAGAACTTCCATATTATTCCTTCGCATAGACAATTCATGATTTTCACCAAAGGGTATCAAAGTTACTCGATATTTTTTCTAGTAGGATCTTTACAAATACGTGTTATATTTTGCTTGCTCTCTACAGAAGCGCATGTTCTGTCAAATTGAATTCCAATGCGTATTTTGTCGAGTAGGAAGCAAAGCTTGTGTTTGTTGTGAGGAAAATTATTATGTCACTGTGAAATCTACAATGCAGTATGGTTCAGCGAGCACTCTTCACGTCACGTGGAGAGTGATCTGAATACGGCTATGTAAACGAAAATTGATTTCATCGGAGCTTCAAAAGTTGAGTGTAATGTATATTTTATCGTAACTTTAATGATATCAAGCATATGAAAAATATACTATTCAATGCGCTAGGCGTATGGTAACAACATCGTTTCTTTATTGCTAACTCCTCATAGAAACGCAGTGTTAGCGCTTGGAAGCCACGGGCAGCTGAAAAGACTGCCAGTTCAGTACCTCTCTATTACCTTTTTATATAGAACGTATAGAGGAAAAGAGAAAGATGGAGTGTCCTGACAAAGGCTGTCACGTTTGTCGGTAATCAGCACACGGGTATAATGATACTTCCTATTACACTTCTGTCTAAACGGTTCGGACTAAATGTCATGACGCACTTTTGTCGTTCTATAGGGGTGCACAAGTGCTCGCTTGAATTTGTACCCCGAACAAGACTAAATATCATCCTGGCAACACGACCAATTAAACAACATAGTTAGTTTTTTCTTTTACTGGCACTACAAAAGGAATATGACATAAAAGTGTATCTCCTTGTCCCTTTGTCGTCATTCTGTTCTCGCGCTATAACTATCGTCATAGAAGATGATACCTACATGAAAATTCAGAGTATACCCAGTGAGCAAACAAAAGTGATGAGCTGGTAGCTCCATGCCATGAGCGTGTCATGCATGTGAAGTCTCCGAATAAAAAGCATATCACTCTAACGACTTCTGCCGCTCTCGAAAAGCGTTATGTACTAGTTAAATATACAGAAGGTTGTTCTACAATTCCCCATCCAATTAAATGCGTGATACTAATTATGAGCCAACCGTATTGTGTCATGTTCAAAATATCTATTAAAGGATGAACCTGCCAGTCAGAACATAGCTGAGCCTACACTAACTCACTTCTTCAGTGTAGGCTGGAGAACAAAATTTATTATCTAGTAGCAATTCATCGTGAATTCATTTCATTCATTCATTCATTATCAGCCTGACTACGTCCACTGCAGGACAAAGGCCTCTCCCATGTTCCGCCAGTTAACCCGGTCCTGTGCTTGCTGCTGCCAATTTATACCCGCAAACTTCTTAATCTCATCTGCCCACCTAACCTTCTGTCTCCCCCTAACCCGCTTCCCTTCTCTGGGAATCCAGTCAGTTACCCTTAATGACCAGCGGTTATCCTGTCTACGCGCGGTAGTTAGACAGGACACTGGCAAGCTTTCCCAGGAAACGAAGAACCTAATTAAGAAGCGTCAAATCATGAAAGTGTCAAGTACAACAGACAAAATAGAACTGGCAGAGCTTTCGAAGTTGATTAATAGACGTAAGGTATGCGATGTAAGAAGGTATAACATGGAGAGAATTGAACACGCTCTGGAAAACGGAGGAAGCGTCAAAGCATTGAAGAGGAAACTTGGGATAGGCAAAAGTCGGATGTATGCACTAAGGGACAAAGAAGGCAAAATAACTACCAATATGGATAGGATAGTTAAAATAGCGGAGGTGTTTTACAGAGATCTGTACAGTAGCCGAGACAACCACGACCTTAATACTATAAGAACTAGCAGTAACCCAGATTACACCCCACCAGTAATGATAGAAGAAGTCAGAAAAGCTTTGGAGAGCATGCAAAGGGGCAAAGCTGCTGGTGAGGATCAGGTAACATCAGATCTGCTGAAAGATGGAGGACAGATTGTGTTAGAAAAACTAGCCACCCTGTTTACGAGGTGTCTCCTGACTGGAAGAGTACCAGAGTCTTGGAAGAACGCTAACATCATCTTAATACATAAGAAAGGAGATGACAAGGACTTGAAGAATTACAGGCCGATCAGCTTGCTCTCTGTAGTATACAAGCTATTTACAAAGGTAATTGCTAACAGAGTAAAGAAAACATTAGAATTCAGTCAACCAAAGGAACAAGCAGGATTTCGAACAGGCTACTCAACAATTGACCACATTCATACTATCAATCAGGTAATAGAGAAATGCTCAGAGTATAACCAACCACTATACATAGCCTTTATAGATTACGAGAAGGCGTTTGATTCAGTAGAAATATCAGCCGTCATGCAAACACTGCGGAATCAGGGCGTAGATGAAGTATATATAAACATTCTGGAAGAAATCTACAGGGGATCAACTGCTACCATAGTGCTTCATAAAGAAAGCAACAGAATACCAATCAAGAAGGGTGTAAGACAGGGGGACACAATTTCCCCAATGCTATTTACCGCGTGCTTACAGGAGGTTTTCAGAAGCCTAGATTGGGAACAGTTAGGGATAAGAGTCAATGGAGAATACCTTAGTAACCTGCGCTTCGCCGATGACATTGCATTGCTGAGTAACTCGGGGGACGAATTGCAACTCATGATTACGGAGTTAGACAAGGAGAGCAAAAATGTGGGTCTTAAAATTAATCTGCAGAAAACGAAAGTAATGTACAACAACCTCGGCAAGGAGCAGCGCTTCGAGATAGGTAATAGTGCACTTGAAGTTGTAAAAGACTATGTCTACTTAGGGCAGGTAATAACCGCAGAGCCGAACCACGAGATTGAAGTAACTAGAAGAATAAGAATGGGGTGGAGCACATTCGGCAAGCACTCTCAAATTATGACAGGTAGATTGCCACTATCCCTCAAGAGGAAGGTATATAACAGCTGTATCTTGCCGGTACTTAGCTACGGAGCAGAAACCTGGAGACTTACAAAGAGGGTTCAGCTTAAATTGAGGACGACGCAGCGAGCAATGGAAAGAAAAATGGTAGGTGTAACCTTAAGAGACAAGAAGAGAGCAGAGTGGATTAGGGAACAAACCGGGGTTAAGGATATCATAGCTGAAATCAAGAAGAAGAAATGGACATCGTGAATTACCGTTGCCTAATACTCGCACGAATGCGAGAGACGACGAGCAAAAGAGAAGTTGTGATTATTAGTAAAATTCGTAACTTAGGATAACATTTTAAAAATGCTTCCTCAATTTCACTCTGCGTAAGCAGTAAGGCCATGTTTCGTAATGGTTTGAAAGCAAGAGCTCAAGACATTTGTGATTTTGCACCAGAAATGAGTCTGTGCAAGAACCATCTGTAAACGTATAGGCAGCTAACGTTACACGGACGTTCTAGCGTTGTATGTCATACATACGGTAGTTTACCATTCGTTTAACTCTGTCAGTAGGGTTCCCAGTCACGCACTCTACGCATTCGTCGATACATGTGTAGCGAAACGTCGGGGTTGTTCAAGTTAGGCGCATCGGACGACCAGGGAGACGAATAAGTGTGGGTGAAACTCCGCGAAGGCAATCGATGAGAAGTTAACACGATGACTTCGGGGAGCACTCATTGGGGGTTTTTTTAGCTAACACAACTTCAATTTACAAAATGCACTGGGTCACAAAGACAAAACATAGAAAATGGTGGCATACCCCTCGGCCGGCATGGCCTGGTCTCCGGTGGTGAGATCCGCCGTTTACCCCCGACTCCGCTCACTTTTCAAGTTCAAACATCCTCTTTTTAACCCTTGGTCGAACAAAGAGTCTTCACAAAAACCAATCACATGTTGGGACTCGCAGCATTACAACCAATCACAGAAACACTTTCATAAAAGGCACTACATTTGTAAAAACCTCCTTACCAAAATGAAACACGCAAAGGGAAAGGTCCTCCGCACGTGACACTCTCTCCCATACCAAGCCGTGCTGCCTCCTTCGGCCGACTACCATCGGCGGCCGTTCCCACGCTCGGGCCCCGTAAGTTCTTTCGTTAATTGTTGCTTTCTAGAAGCGTCCTTAAGAGCGATGGGTACATTATTGCTTACCAGGTGTACATGCGACAGCGAGGCGCCCCGAAATCCTAACAAGAGCGCGGGGGATGGTCGTTTACCGGCCGCCACTATGTCTCGGTCAGGCTAAGTGGTCGCGTCCCCATGTCATTCTCAATGACACGCGTGCCTGTTAACAATGGCTTAGACTCAGACGGTGGCGCCGGACCGGCCTCTCGCTAGACGCTTTTCCGAGTAAGCTTTCCCCTTCTAATCCCGAACGGGGGCGACCTTGTCTGCTTCGTTTGTAAGCCGTAAATGCAGCGTGTAGGCTCGTGTCCCAGGCTGGAAGACATGATTTATCCCACATTCCATTAAAGTCAAAAGCCGAAGCTCTGTAAGGGCCAGAGAAACAAACCCAAAGGTAGAAGAGTACAAAGAAAGACTTAAAAAAGAAGCAGAGGAGTTGGTTTTGCACAAATTTCCTGAGAAGATACTGGAGCTGAAAACCTTGCTCTCGCGACACCTCCCCCCTACGAAAAAGAGTGCCCCACTCGTTTTATCTGCAAAACACGACAATAAATAGACTAATTATACAAAAAGGTTGTGCATTCAACAAGTGTGTGAGATGCTTATTTAAAGACACTTATGCATGTGTATAACAGGTGAGAGGCTTTAAAAAATTTACATAGAAACAACAGATGAAAAACAAAACAAAATCATTGGACACAGAAATATAGCGGTTCACTCATCGGTACTGCAATACAATTCAGTGTCCGTTTCGTAAGCACTGACATTCTGTTGTGCGTTGTTATTACTTGAAAATGTCTTCCAGTCCGTGTAAAGTTCAGTGTCTGTGTCGTAGCTTTCGCACTGCTGTACTGGAACACTGGTCTGTGTCCCGCGCACACAATGTTGCAAACAGAGTTCCTGACCCACTCGCGAACCGCACTCGCGCACATCACTATTGGAGCCGCACTCGCGCACAACACTTTGATGCAATCCGTGGTCATCTCTCCTTGCACTGCACTCGCGCACAACATTTCGATGCAATCCGTGGTCATCTCTCCTGGCACTTCCCTCGCGCACATCACCACCGAGATCACGCACCTCATGATTATCATCAGACTCATCGTCCGCGTCGTCGGCATCGGAGCCCAATCGAACGTGGCAGGGCTTTAAACGCGCCACATTCACAACGTCACGTTTTTTCCCAGTTTGGTCTACCACCTCCCAGTTGTTCTCGGCTACCTGGCGCACAAGACGGAAAGGTCCGTGATATTTGTGAAGAAACTTCGTCGCCTTCCCTTTCGCCCGGGAGGGAGTCCACAAGTACACCAAGTCGCCCTGATGATGAACAACACTTCGTCGCCTAGCATCATAGCTGCGCTTGTTCTTCTCCTGCTGACGCTTCTCCCGTTCATTTACTATTTTTCGAGCCTGCCGCAGCCTGCGGGCCACTTTCATTGCATCCAGGGTGTAGTCGAATCCGCGTTGCGCGCCCGACCCTACATCCACCGGTAGTGTCGGTTCATGTCCGTGAAGAAGAAAGAAGGGAGTGAATCCAGTCGTCTCGTGGGTGGAAGAATTGTATGCAAAAAGAACGTACGGTAGGAATTCATCCCAGTCGCGGTGGTGTGAGGAAACGTACATGCTGAGCATGTCAGCCAACGTGCGGTTAAAACGCTCGCACAAGCCGTTGGCCTGTGGGTGGTATGCTGTTGTGGTGGCATGCTCGCTACCCACGAGCCGGAATATTTCTTCGGTCAAGTTGGCGACAAAGTGCTGGCCACGATCACTTATTACTTTCTCCGGGGCACCATGACGTAGGACGATTTGTTCGACGAAAGCTCTGGCTGCTTCTGCGGCAGTGGCCGCTGGACACGCGACAGCCTCGACCCATTTCGTATGGTAGTCGGTAATCACGACGATGTAGCGGTTCCCTGCTTTGGATTTAGTGAAAGGCCCAATGAAGTCCATGCCCACCTGCTGAAAAGGTCGACCTGCAGGTGGGATCGGTTGGAGGAAACCGACCGGCCTCCCCGGTGGTTGCTTTCGTGTCTGGCAGTCGGGGCAGGAGAGAACGTACTTGCTTACGTACGAGAACATCTTCGGCCAGAAATATCGGCAACGAACTTTCTCCCATGTGCGCTTGACACCTAAGTGGCCTGCCGTGGTGGCGTCATGGCAGTAACTTAAAATCTCAGATCTCAAGCACTTGGGGACCACGAGCGCAGCACGATCCTCCTGAAACCCTTTCGCCCTTCGATACAGTACTCCGTCGATCAACCGAAAGCTCCGTGCCGTTCTTTTAATTTTCCTGACAACGGGCGCATCCGGGTGCTCGAGGTGCTGCATAATTTCTTTCATCCATGGGTCTGCCCTCTGCTTTTTTCCAACATCCACCTGATCCAGAACCAGCAACGGTAAGGGGTTTTCTTCGCTTACAGGCGCGGGATCATGAGGAAGGCGGGAAAGCGGGTCGGCATTTCCATTCTTGAGGCCAGGGCGGTGTCGCAACGTTATGTCGAATTCCTGAAGCAACAGGGACCATCGCATAAGACGACCGTTCGGATTCCTTACTTTCATTAGCCAAGCCAGGCTGGCTTGGTCAGTCACGACCGTGAACTTAGAACCAAAGACGTATGGCCGAAACTGTCCGCAGGCGTACACAACGGCGAGGCATTCTTTCTCAGTGGTACTGTAGTTCATCTCAGCCTTGTTAAGGTGGCGGCTGGCATAGGCGATGACTCTCTCTTGAGTTCCAATTTTCTGTACAAGGACGGCGCCAATGCCGTAATCACAGGCATCAGTGTGCACCTCTATCGGCTTTCCCGGCTCAAACTGACGCAGAATTGGGGCTGTGATCAGCTTCTCTTTGAGGGATTGCATGGCCACTTCGCATGCCGCATCCCAGACGAAAGGAACATCCTTTTTGGTTAAGTTGGTCAGAGGTCGAGAAATGCGAGAGAAATCTTTGATGAATCGCCGATAGTAGTTACAGATTCCGAGAAAGCTCTGTACACCTTTCTTGTTTCGTGGCTTTGGGAATTTTTCGATTGCTGCTACTTTGTCTGGGTCCGGCCGGATGCTTTCACCTGTGAGAATGTGTCCAAGATATTTGATCTCCTGGCGGGCGAAGCTGCATTTCTCGGACTTCAATCGTAAGTTTGCTGCGTCCAAAGCCGAAAACACACTTTCCAAATCTTGCAAATGAGTTGCCATAGTCTTCGAGAAAATAACGATGTCGTCCAAGTAGGCCAAACAAACTCTCCAGAGAAGACCACTGAGGACTTTGTTAATAATTCTCTGGAATGTGGCAGGGGCGTTGCACAGACCGAAAGGGACAACATTGAATTCGTACAGGCCGGGTCCACAGGCAAATGCGGTCTTTTGCTTATCTTCCTCCTTGATGCCCACTTGCCAATAGCCTGATGTTAGATCAAGTGTGGTGAAGTATTTTGACCCCTGTAGCACGTCGAGAATGTCATCAATTCGTGGCAGTGGGTGCACATCTTTTTTAGTGACCTCATTGACTCTGCGGAAATCGACGCAGAAACGCCAAGTCCCATTTGGCTTCTTCACGAGGACGACAGGTGATGACCAAGGACTGTGAGACTCTCTAATTATCCCATCACGCAGCATTTCTTCTACTTGTTGCTCAATCTGTTGTCTTTCAAAAGGGGAATGACGATATGGGTGCTGATGAATTGGTCGAGAATCACCTGTGTCGATCACATGTTCAGCGACATGAGTCTGCCGGATGGGGTTGTCACTGCTCGTAAATAGATGGCGGTATTTCTCAATGAGCGACAGCAGTTCATCCCGCTCAGATGGCTGTAGGTGATCCCCAGTCTCTATGTCAAACTCTTGAGGCACTTGATCGTTCTCGGGGGCCGTGATTGCCAGCTGTGCGTCATGAATAGATGAAGCCCATCCAAGCTTTGTTCCGCTGAGCAGGTGTACTGGCGACATGGTGGGATTACCTATGCGAATGAGGCCCCTCCCATGCACGATCCTCGTTATTGTGCGTGCAACCTGAAGTCCGTTTGTAAGCGTGCTGTTCGGTTCGACGAGGTGAATTCCGTCCCTTGCGACCTTTACTTCAATAGCGACTTCTGTGCGAGGTTCAATGCGAATTTGCTCGTGGCACCGCACTGTAAGTACATCATTATGTTCGGGGGCACTTGAGTCTATACGTAGCCGGAAAATTTCACCGTTTAGTTGCAGCTCTTTTTTGGAGAAATCAATGAGAAGCCGGGCTGCTCGACAAAAAGGAAGACCACCGAGTAGCTCGTACGGGCAATCCTTGACCACTAAAAACGTCTCGTGAACTTTGATGGTGCCAATTTCAAGTTTTATTTCAGCTTCACCATTGGGGGTGAGCAAGCCTCCGCCAATTCCTCGGATGAATATGTCTTTTCTCGATTTCAATGAAGCACATATTTTTTTAGCTAATTCTTCTGAGATGACATTTACGGACGAGCCGGTGTCAATTACAAGTTTTGTTTCTGTACCGTTGGCTCGTGTGGGGACTGTGAGAAGCTGACTTTCCGACAATGTGCCGATGGGGCGGCCGGGCTGGCCCCCTAGGCCCGGCCGTTCTCGTTTCCCGAAGTATTAGGCTGCACATTCTGATTGCCTTGGAGCTCAGCCTCATCGTTCCTGTCATCTCGGAACCGCTGCCAACACTGTTGGGCTATGTGACCTATGCGGCGGCAAATCTGGCATCGGGGACGCCCGTCGTTGGCACGGGAAGTTCTCCGAGGCCAAGGCATTGGGGGGCGACGCACCTCGTCTTCGATGCCTTTTAGCTGGTCAGACAGCAAGGCAACCGAGTCCGCAATCGTTTTCAGGTCTCTATCGCGGTCGGCAACCTCCCGCGGGCAACGCAATTCGGCCGCGGCGCAAGTGGCGACACACGTAGGAGGAGGGTGCCCTGTCGCTGCGGCGGGTGCGAACCCTACGGGATGCGCGATGTTTTGCATCCACGACTGCGGTCCGGTGGAATACTGGATGCCAATCGGTTGTAGCCCCGACACATGGCTCATCAACGCTGCCAGATTTATGCGTTGCAAAATTTGGAGGAATGCAGTGCAGCTCTCCGGGTTTGCGATTATCATTTTCTCCAGAACATCCGGACGTAAACCGCGTATAAGGTGTCGCAACCGATCATCTTCCGTCATAGACGGGTTCACTCTTGCACACAGCTGTAAGACGTCATAGTAGTACTGCTCGGGGGTTTCGGACGGCAATTGAGTTTGGTTTTGTAGCCGCAAATAGGCGATCTCGACTGAGTGGCGACTCGTAAAGGACGTTTTAAGTAGCGTCGCCCATTCTTCCCATGTATTAGGAGCACCGGTTAGAATTTGAGTGGTGTGCCACTTTTTCGCATCTCCGTCTAAGGCCAGATATAGAAATTTCACCTTCGTGGCTTGGTCCCAATTATTAAGCGATGCTACATGTTCGTAGCAAAGTAGCCACTCGGAAATAGATTCCTCCGGCGTACCTCTAAAGACTGGTGGTCCGATGAATGGTTTAGCTTGGGGGGTAGACATAGCAGAGAAGAAGGTATGGGGTTCCGTCATAGTGGAGCTGTCAGAGGTAGGTTCCTTATATTTGTTGTTGACTCGGGGCATAATTTCAGAGCGGGACTATCGTTACCGAGCAACCTCCACCACTTTGTAGCGAAACGTCGGGGTTGTTCAAGTTAGGCGCATCGGACGACCAGGGAGACGAATAAGTGTGGGTGAAACTCCGCGGAGGCAATGATGAGAAGTTAACACGAAGACTTCGGGGAGCACTCATTGGGGGTTTATTTAGCTAACACAACTTCAATTTACAAAATGCACTGGGTCACAAAGACAAAACATAGAAAATGGTGGCATACCCCTCGGCCGGCATGGCCTGGTCTCCGGTGGTGAGATCCGCCGTTTACTCCCGACTCCGCTCACTTTTCAAGTTCAAACATCCTCTTTTTAACCTTTGGTCGAACAAAGAGTCTTCACAAAAACCAATCACATGTTGGGACTCGCAGCATCACAACCAATCACAGAAACACTTTCATAAAAGGCACTACATTTGTAAAAACCTCCTTACCAAAATGAAACACGCAAAGGGAAAGGTCCTCCGCACGTGACACTCTCTCCCATACCAAGCCGTGCTGCCTCCTTCGGCCGACTACCATCGGCGGCCGTTCCCACGCTCGGGCCCCGTAAGTTCTTTCGTTAATTGTTGCTTTCTAGAAGCGTCCTTAAGAGCGATGGGTACATTATTGCTTACCAGGTGTACATGCGACAGCGAGGCGCCCCAAAATCCTAACAAGAGCGCGGGGGATGGTCGTTTACCGGCCGCCACTATGTCTCGGTCAGGCTAAGTGGTCGCGTCCCCATGTCATTCTCAATGACACGCGTGCCTGTTAACAATGGCTTAGACTCAGACGGTGGCGCCGGACCTGCCTCTCGCTGGACGCTTTTCCGAGTAAGCTTTCCCCTTCTAGTCCCGAACGGGGGCGACCTTGACTGCTTCGTTTGTAAGCCGTAAATGCAGCGTGTAGGCTCGTGTCCCAGGCTGGAAGACATGATTTATGCCACATTCCATTAAAGTCAAAAGCCGAAGCTCTGTAAGGGCCAGAGAAACAAACCCAAAGGTAGAAGAGTACAAGGAAAGACTTAAAAAAGAAGCAGAGGAGTTGGTTTTGCACAAATTTCCTGAGAAGATACTGGAGTTGGAAACCTTGCTCTCGCGACACATGTTACCTCGGTGCTCCTGCACGTTACCGGTGCACTCCAGCTAGGCTGTATCGGGTGCATTAGGAAGTCCGTTGTATCCCTGCCGCACGGGCACCCAGCCTCTCCGTGCCCTAATTGATTTTCCCTGTCTCCTTTCTTTCTCTTATGACACTCCCTACTCCGGGGCAAGCGATACATCTTTGGTTATCGCAAGTGCCCTGGCCTGGCGGCTGTTTCTTTCAAGCCGTTAACTTTTGAGGAATGAGGGAGCCCCCGTGAATATACACTAGCAGCACCAGCGGAGCAGCGTCCTCATCGTTCAAGTCGAGATAAGCGCCCTTCTACTTCTCCCTGAGAAAGAATTGGTTGGCTGGCCGTTCTCTATACACGGCAGCGTGTGCGCTCTTAATTTGCGCACGTGTTCCGGGAGCGCATAGGGAAGGCATGGTCATAAATTTCAAGGGGGGGGGGGGAGGGGGCGTACTAGCTGGCCAGTGCTGCTTCACTAAGGAACTCCGCAGCGTTTACGTGCTCGCTGGAATAAACTGTGGTTTCCCTTGCTGTGGCTGCTGCCCTACGGATGCTTGGTTGGAAGAACGATGAGGCACAAGCCCCGCGTATAACTCTCCTGTGGCGCACAATTTCTCTCGCGTACTTTCTAATTTCGTTATTGCGAAGTGCCATTAACATCTGTGGGCGCAAGCGTACTACTGCGTAAGCACACACACACACACACACACACACACACACACACACACACAACACACACACAACACACACACACACAACACACACACACACACACGCACACACACTCGTGCGCACACGTACAGTCAAAAAAATAATAAAACAAGGTACTGAAAACAAGAACAAACACCACTTGATTTAGCTCGTGGCATGGGTTTTCTTTGTCCATTAGTTTGCCTAAACCACAGCGAAACCCTGATCTTGAGAGTCCACGTGCGAGAAATTGCTACTACAATTTGAATTTGGCTTTTTTACTTCTAAAATTTTATTGATGATGCTTACACACTTTCTACAAATGTGAAGGCGTAAGCCAGTTGGGAGCTTAGTGATCTGGACTTAACCTTTGAGCCCACGCGGCGGCCAATAGCGGCACCATCCAAAGGGGTCCTCGAGGTTCGACAGCAGCGCAAGAAGCAACAGCGTAATGGGGGGCTGACGCAAAAACATTGACTCCGTGCGTTTTGCTGCAGTAAGTTACGGGGGGCCTGTTAGTCGTAACACGGCACATTGTTCGCTGCAGCACGCAACACATAATTATTTACAGGACCTTCATTGTCGGCCAGTTTTACCTATGGTCTCAGAGAGCTCAAAAAATTACAAACCACCAGGTGCAACTAACTATCGCCACCTAGCATGGGCAGCTCTCGAGCACGTCAACACACACGCCTGCGACGCACTTCCGCACGGCTTCAATCAAGAATTCTTTTCCAAGAACCTGGACCAAGCAAAACTTTGAACGAGTGCACCGTGGCCACGCACTCGCAACCGTAGAAATATAGACTGCTGGAACAAAAAAGCAAAAGAAGAATGGCAGATATGACGTCATTATAGTTTGTCCTAATAACTCCAGTGTGGTGAGGTGAGCGAAGTAACGGGGTCCTCAAAGGGCACTTTAGATGCAGACAATACCTTCAAAATTCAGACTTTATGTTGGCTGTACAATACCTTCGAAGCCATAGTCGCTGTCAATATTTTGCAGATGGTACGCGCATGTTCACAAGAACCAATTTCGCAGGCTATCTCGGCCACAAAATTTGGTGTCTGTATCACTTTAACGAGTAGAAACAGAGCGCGACAGCGCGTCTGCCCCCGTAGAGACAGTGAATTGCATGACAGGGTTATCAACGCAGGGTCATCGTTGCAGGACCAGGAGAAGTCCATGTCACTCCCTTTTCATTCAAAGTGCAGCGTGACGCAGACAAAGCACAAAAAATGGGCCAGCATGAGCAGTGCACTCGAGTCGTTCATCTTCAAGGTAAGTAGTTCAATAGATTCGGTAGCGAATAAAATATGGATACAAGAGAGAGAGAGGGGTAGACAGCAGAAAGGGTGTTTGTAGCGCATGTGCTGTCTAGATATTTATCCCTTCTAAATCTGCTTTTGCGCTACATGGTATGTAACTTTACCAAACAGCCCAACTTGCTGTACTTATCGTCCTAGAGGCCTCCGACGAATGGAAGGTATATATTAGCGCCTACTTAGCAACGCGGTGATGAGATGTTCAAGCAGGCTAGACAAAGAAAAAACAAAAAGGGCCTTTTTTTCAATTTACCATTTTTACTGTCTCCTTCGAAAAAGAAATCCCATCATTATCATCAGCATCATCATCGCCATCATCATCAACATCCTGATTGCGCCCAATGCAGGGCAAAGGCCTCTCCCATAATCCACCAATTAATGCGGTCTTGTGCTATCTGCTGTGACATTATACCTGCGTACTTTTAGGGGCAGAGCTTCTTATATCGACACCCGTTTGTCCCTCGTAGCCGTTGTAGTTGTGTGTAACAAGTATAACATTTTGACCTCCAAGATGGTGCCAGTGAGAGATTTCTTCTGTGCGGTGTTGAAAATAAAAAATAGTGCTCAATGTACAGGTCAATGGCTGCTAAAGCAGAATGAAAGATAAGAGAATTTGGCTTTTAGTTAACGCGCACGCTGCAAATTTTTATTGTTCAACAACGCACAGAAGATAAGAAGGGGTTGCTACGTTACACTCGCTGGGCGTAACATTCTTGGTTTCAGAAAGGTTTAGCGAGCGTTGGGCCGCAGTGCCATGAATACAGTGAACTAGTATATACCATGAACTTGAGGTGGTTAAAGGTGGGAAGTAGACACGAAGCGCAAGCAGCAAGAAAGTGTGCGTGTGCCACCTCTAGTTTAGTCCTTCGAATGTCCGCTTGATGGCGGTGCTTCTATATGAGGAATATGTGATGAAAAGATGCGAGGTGGTGGTACTTGAAGTGTTGAATAGGTGGACGAACGGACACACAGACAGATGCATTGACGGACGCACGGATGGCTGCACGGACGGATGGATGCATGGAGGGACGCAGGAGCGGATGCATGGACGTAAGCACAGACGGACGCACAGATGAACGTGTGGACCCACGAACAGACGCACGCACAGATGGGCGGATGGACGCATGGGCGGCCACACAGACGCACGAATGTATGTACAGAAGCAATAACGAATGGACCCTACACATAAATCAACCCCACACATCGAACCCCACACATCAGTCACATAAGTAGGTAAGTAGCAGCAAAATGCAGCTGTTAGAAACGTTCCTGTTGATGGTTAGTGGTAGATTACCTTGGAAGCTTTGAGAATGCTTGTCGAATGGGATTCATGCCTTCCTTATTCTTCTAGTTACTTTATTCTTCTGTTTAGGCTTATTGGGTACTACCTATCCTAAGCAATCGTATTTTTTTTAAACTTCTAGCGTCTCTCCACCTATTGCAAAGCGTTGTTTCTGGCTGAGACTGTTGTACAGTACTTTAGTTTTATAGATATTATTTTCAGACCGACTCTTCTGCTCTCCGTGTCTAGTTCAGTAATCAGAAAGTGTAATTATTCTCCTGAGTTACTCATCAAGACAATGTCATCAGGGAATCGTATGTTACGAAGATACTTTCCATTAACTTTTAGGGGCGAAGCTCCTTATAGCGGCACCCGTTCGTCCCTCGTAATCGTATAGTAGTCGTAGTGTGTAACCAGTCTTACATTTTGACCTCCAAGGTGGTGCCGGTGGGAGATTTCTTCTGTGTGTTGTTGAATAAAAAATTCGCAGCGTGCGCGTTAACTAAAAGCGAAATTCTCCTGTCTCTCATTCCTTCTTAGCAGCCATTGGCATGCACATTGAGCACTATCTGACAAAAAATGGTTGCTATGTTATACTCGCTGGGCATAACTTCCTTGGTTTTAGAATGGTTTAGCGAGCGTTGGGCCGCAGTGCCATGAATACAGTGAACTAGTATATACCATAAACTCGAGGTGGTTAAAGGTGGGAAGTAGACACGAAGCGCAAGCCTTAAGAAAGTGTGCGTGTGCCACCTCTCGTTTAGTCCGTGGAAATTCCACTGGTTGGCGGTGCGTATGCGAAATATATTATGAAAAAAATGCGAGATGGTGGTACTTAAAGGGTTGAATAGATAGACGAACGGACACAGAGACAGATGCATGGACGGACTCACGGATGGCTGCACCGACGGATGGATGCATGGACGGACGCAGGGGTGGATGCATGGAAGAACACAGGAACGCACGCACAGATGGACGTGTGGACGCACGAACAAACGCTCACACAGATGGGCAAATGGACGCACGGACGGTCACACAGACGGACGCATCGACGGAAGGAAGCAAGAACGAATGGACGGACGGTTGCTTCGGCCCCACTCTCCATCAATCACTCCGTGAGTATGCTGCCATTTTTTTGCCTTACACCCTTGTTTATTGATATTCTGTTGCTTTCTTTGTCAATAACTAAGGTGGCAATAGATTCGCGGAAGTTTTTTTTTCTTGTGTGTTTATGTAGGATTCGTCAAAGGCCTGATTACAAAGTGCATGGATCACTGTTCATGTCTCGACTGAGTCAAACGCCATCTCGTAATCTAGGAAGGCTATGTATATGTGTCGGTTGTATTTCCCGCATTTATATATCACCTGACTGATAGTAGTGAATATGGTCTACTCTGGAGTAGCCTGTGCAAAAATTCTGCTTGGTCGTTTGGTAGATTGAACTATAATGTCACATCAATTCTGTTAGCTATTGTTTTTGTTAATAGTTTGTACAGAACGGACAGTAAGCTGATCACAGCCTGCAATTTTCAAGCTCTTCACGTCTTCATTCTTGTCAAGAAACACTTCGTATAACAGGTGGCCAGTTATTCTAACAGAATTTTTCCGCCATCTTTTAACAAGTCCGTTGTTACCTTATCCTCACCTCAGCTTGTCTTCTTGCATTCCTTCTAGGGCTTTCCGTGCAAAGCAATGTTTGCATGTTCTTTTATTCATGAGTTGATTTTTGTCATACACAGAATTGCCAGCTATTAACGGGGAGAAACGCGACATCCATGGTGTTTTGAAATGGAAGTGTGTTTTCAAACCGAATATGCTACAGAGAGACAACTGCTGTTCATTTCGATATTATGCACTGGTTTTCCTAGTCAACCATGCTGCTAATTTTTCATGTGACAGCAGAAGATTGTGTAAGCCTAATACACTGCAGTTTAAGTACTTCGTAGTTAAACACTTGCATTATTGTGAGCAGTACCGTGAGTACTGCAAGTGCTTCGTTCATCGGATGGTGGCACATTACTCGTTGCAGCTCAATGTAAGCACAATTAGGTTGCATGCCTTGTACACTAAAAAAATACCACCCCTAATGTCACGCTATACTGTAAATTTAAGCGTGATTGGCATGTAAACAGACTGTGGGGTGACGTTTCAAGCTCCGCGCGGTAAAAAGTAAGCGTACGGTTTCTTCAGGTCAGCGTGAGGGTAAGGCTGCGTGCCGTGGTTTTCAGATGTGCAAGCTGAAGTCCCTCCATGCACTTTCCGTCGGCTAGGTTAAGTAGCGCGTGCTCATTCTTCCCCTCTTCCTTCCACACCTAGGAGGACGACGAAGTGTTCGCATTGGCAGAAACTGTTTCAATAGGTCGTCCCTTTTTTTCGCTTTATCATACATGAATACCACTAATATCACATTTGTGTCCGTCGATGATGGACATTGACCCCACGACATCCGCCAAGTACGGCGGCGTCGTCGTTGGCCGCATCTAAGAAGCGTACGTTACCCTACTGCGACTATGACAGCGACGGCACTCATGCCTACTCATTGAGCAGCGAGGAGTTTCCGACGACGACGACTTTCAGCAGGTATGTTTCGTTAGGTGAAGAGTGAAACATCAAAACATCTTTGTTATCGAAGTACGTTGACCGGTGAGTGCAAAGGAGACCGTGACAAACCCTATCCTTTTTGTCCGTGAGGTACACGATGGCAACATAAAGCGCCTAAACAGGTGATCTGTTTCGCGTGATGTTTGAAGGACTCTAAACCAAACGACAGACATGAGAGTGAACTCGTGAAGAAAGGTAATTTTGATCGACGCATACTTTTTTACAGACTAGTTGGTTCATACTTGAAAAATTGAATTGCTGCACAACTTGAAGGAAAACAAGGGAGACAGGAGACAGCACAGACTACCAACTGTTTATTGTCGTTTCTTGAAGCCAATATATACGCATGCTACGCTGCGCTTCCACGATGCGCACAAAACCAAAGATGCCGCAACAAAGCCGACCCAAACAAATCAGATCATAATTGACTGCCACCACAATGACAAAAGTGAAAAATGGCAAAATACAAAAATGATACCCACCACAATCTAAACTGCGCATTCCCAAGGTGTGCGCTCATATCGTTAAAATTTATGTTTAGTATTTATTGCACCAAGCATCAACAAAGGCGTGAAAAAATGAAAACGTACTCTAGAAACTTTTTGTTTTGAAAACACGAAAAATAGCGCTTAGCACGAATAAAACAATAAAATAACATTTTACATTCACTCCAAGCAGCCCCAATTGAGCAACCCGAAGAAGCAGTACCCCGAGAGAGTCAAAAACTATAATAACACAAAACTTTACAAACATTACGTAGCGTCACATGGGAAATAAAACAAGAACACTATGAACAAAACAAAAGAAGAGAAATGGAAGAGAACACAATGCAAGGCGTAGCCCCAACATTACACATGACCATGTAGGATGACCACTTCCCTGTCCGAAAGTGAAATTGAAGGCGTGCTATTGTGCACTTGTCATTATATTGCCTGATAAAGTACGCTTCGATAATCTCTCTTTCGGTCTTTTCACGTGCCTTAGCCATGACTGGCGCATTCTCAAACCGGGGGGTGCAACCGCATGTCCTACTGTGTAAATCTAAAAGACCACCATTTTTTTTTCCTTTTACGGCCAGACTGTGCTCACGCAAGCGTTCGTTGAGGCAACGCCGCGTCTTGCCCTATATACACCCTCCCACACGACAAAGGGATCAGAATACAACAGCAAATACACCCTACGAACACGTGCGCATGCTTTTTAGTGTATTTTGCCTTCATCTGTTTAGTCATTAACGAACAGATTGTACCTAACTTTGTAGAGGCGCTGAAACAGTACATCAACACCGTGTACCTATTAGCCACCTTTTTCATGTGGGAAAACACTATGCAAGTAAGGCATAACGTAAATAGGTCTCCTCTACCTTCCTTCGACACTTGGACCCCGCCCTTGTATTTTTTAAGAAGGCTTTCGCAAGCGCTAGATATGCTGCCAAAAAAATGGCAGCATATCCACGGAGTGAATGATGGAGAGTGGGGCGAAGCATTCGTCTGTCCATGCGTCCGTCTGTGTGACCGTCCATGCGTCTGTTCGTGCGCCCGTCCCTGCGTTCGTTCATGCATCCGCCCCTGCGTCCGTTCATGCGTTCATCCATGCATCTTTTATTATTAGCTTACATCTTTTATTATTAGCTTGCATTCTATGAGTAAAAATTGTGTTCACTCCCCTCCATGATGCCTTTGGTTCGAAGGGTATAACCAAATAAGATAAAGTTAGTACAATGATGCAGCTGTACAGAGCGTTGTTTCTGGTATTTTTACGCTACACCCGGCCGTTACAGGCAAGTACATACAAGACAAACATCCGCACCATCGCAATTCTGCAAGGACCGACACTTCTTGTGTGCTTAGGATTGCCACACTGAACCTCAGCCGAACCCACAATTATGATCGCAAGAGAGCATCTGATTCAGACATACATCACCAGGGACAATTTAGGAGCCCATATAAGACATCGCTGCCAAGTTCCCTGTCATCACGTTACTGTGTTACTGTCATGTTGTGCGTGGTACTTTCTTGTGATGCGCGGTGCTCGTGCTTTTGTGCTGTGTGGTGCGTCAATGAAGATGGCGACAAGACAGGCTGGAAGACGAAATCGTGATAGGGAAGCCAAGCCTGATGGACAAGGAGAGAAGTAAGTAAAAGAAGAGAAGGGTTGGAGAACGTCACGGAGAAGCACTCACCAACTGAGGCGCTCGTCGGGTTCTGGTCCCGAAGCAGACCATTGCCTGATGTCCGCCCATGAGTCGTTCACTCCGACTGGTGTTTCAGTAGCCGGCACCGGTCCATTGGGCTGGGACCCGGGCGCATTCAAGACCCGGGTTTGCCATTGGCCCCGAGATGAGGTTCTTCCACGTCGATTCTGCTGGGTTTCAACCACGTCTGACTTGCCCTTCTATGAGCGTGAGACTCCACGAAGAAATTCGTCGACCTAGCCGCCTTCGACCCGCACTTGGTGAAATCTTGCAAGCCTTGTTTAGTGTAGTGAGGGAACTTCTTTACGTGACTTGAGAATGGTGTTTGTCAAAGTAGTCTCTTCTGTATTGCTTCGTTACCGATAACCCCTACGTCCTCTCTTAAATTATAAATATGTTTTCACCCTCGTGCGATTGTCTTCTTCATCCATCTTGGCAACGAGTATCTGAATCACCGTAACTAGTCGAACCTGCCCTCACAGCTACCACAAAGAGACCATAAGCGATGTTTTCAAAGACTATTTCCGGTCACGTAGAATTCTTTCCACCGGTCTTAATTCCAGCGGCAAGAACAATGTCACCCCTGTGAAACCTACAACAACCACAGGTGTGGCTCATAATTCCGGAAATTACGAACAACAGCCGTCATCCAACAGTGATCCTGTGACAGGCAATATTGTCGCAACTCAATTAAAAATAGGGCCCGAGGACCCTCATTTACACCGATCTATAGGCCTCGGCTGACAGTGCTACAGGTGCTCTTGTCACCCCAGCAAGGGCCTCTATTTTTCAGTGCTTGGGCGAAGGAGCGGATTTCAATGGGTAGTGACCGTCGCTGGTAGTGCGGCGTTCCACTGTTAGGCGCCGCAATTGCAATAGAGATGCCACCGCATCGTCTCTCGCGCAAACGAATGCCGTGGCTGCATTCGATGCTGCTTGGTTTTCGGCTGTATTCACATTGTTTAAGGTGTAACGCAACCACGGAAATAAGAATGTTGACGCACTTGTTGTTCTGCACACCCAGCTCATTTCAAAGGCTTGTGTCGTTCGTGAGTACTTGATGGATGCGCTCTTGCGTCGTCTGCAAGGTGGATGCAAAATAGCTGATGCCAGAAATCCGCGCAAGATCGTTTTCTTAGTGTGGCATCGCTTGACTGAGAGTTGCTTTTTTGGCTCACGGAAAGTCGACTTTAGAGAGAAGCCTTCGCCATGACCCAATATTACAAGCTTGGATGCCTAATGTTCCACAATGCTTGCTACTCTCTAGTGGTGTAGTACATTATGCGTAAGCCTGCAGTTCACGTACTAAATAGCACAAAATGCCACTAAACTGCTTCCAGGGATATAGGTTGTCATCCGCTCTCTACGTAAAACATTGCATGTGTTGCCACCGAGAAAAAGCAGGTGTCAGAAAATGAAGAACTATGACAGGTGATTTCACTAATTGAGAGCCTAAAGAATGAAAACATCGTGAAATAAACGAGAACAGCTCCTTATGCGGTGCCATTTCTGTGATCGTTGCCGATTGAACAGGTGCTCTTAAGGTCTGAAGTCTTACGCCATCTGTCAACTTGAGCCAAGGTGACAGGCATGAAAAATGCAGTCTGTTGTCAGTTGCTTGAGCTCTTCTGCGTATTCGTCGACGGATTGGTAGTTGTAGCCTTAATATCCGGCTACTCAGCTCTGTTTCTTTCTTCTTTCCTCTGGCCTCGTAATTCGGTAGTGCGCAGAAGAGAGGCCGAATGGCTTTGTGGTGTCTTTGGGCTCCCATTCAGCTTCAGGTTGTATTGTTAGTAGTGTGGCAGCTTGGGCTAGTTGATATGGCATGACGAGAGTTATAGCGCGAGAACAAAACGACCACACAGAGACAAGAAGGACACGAGTGCTAACTTCCAACTGAGCTTATTGCACAGAGCGCGAAAATATATAGAGGAGACAGTAACCATGTGACAAAAAACCATATGGCACAGAGAACAAAACGCGAGTAATAGAAAAAAAAACAACAAAACTGTTTCGTTTCCTTAAAAGTTTTTCTTTGCTTTTTCTGTGCTTTTGATTTTTCACCTTTGAGACGGGTGTGTGTGCCCATCTCAGAGGTGATAAGGTGTAGAACGCAAGGAGACGGGTAGGTGCCACCACCGTCTTGTCTTAGCAAAGCGTTGGAAACACTCGCCTTTTCGTGCAAGCGTCGCATGTTAAGCATAGCGTGATAAGCACTACGGTCCCTAAAATTACTTATGTATGCTTTTTATAGTAAAAGGCAAAGGCGCACATGCAGAATATATACGTGTTGTTATGATGTCCCTGACATGCACAATAATTGCTTTTTAATTGACAATCGCGCAAGCATGAACGCTCAACCTTGAGTAACATAGGTAGGTGCTGCGGATGGGGTCGGCTGATTAAAGTACCCTGTGCCGTTAAGAGTTGACAAACAGACAAATGTACAGACAGACAGACATACGTGCAGAGAGATCAAAATTTTTGCGTTAAAGGTCCTCAAGAAAGACTATCGTCCTTAAAAGCAATTATTGCGTATATATGAGGCACCATGACAACACGTATATATTCTGCATGTGCGTGTTTTACCAGAAAAGGCGTACATAAGTAATTCTAAGGACCGTAGCGTTGATCACGCTGCGCTCACTATGCAACGCTTTCACGAAAAGGCGAGTGCTTTCAGTGCTTTGCTGAGATGACATGGTAGTGTCACCTACCCGTCACCTTGTGTTCTACACTTTATCACCTCTGAGACGGGTGCGCGTGCCCGTCTCAGGGCCTCGCGCTTCGTTTTCCAAAAAAACTGCCAGATGGTGCTAGCGTCTCACGTGTGACGTGCATTGAGGCGCTCGTTCGCCTCCGCTGCACGCTCGAGGCACTCTAAAGCAGCGCCTCAAGAATACCATTCAAGAAGTTTCGTGCGCAGAACATCAAATAAATGTTTTTTAACTCTCTCCACACGCTTGAATATCGTATTTCGACGACATTTGCAGGTTACCATGCAGATACGTGGCCAATTTTTTTCCTGAAGAGAAAATCCTCGTTCATGGCTCCGAGCGTCGCAGGCCAGCAGTGCGACGTGGGCATTGCAAGGTTATCTGAAGTCGACCGGACAAAGTGATCGCTTATAAGCGTGCAATGGACAGGGTCAAAGTACCCATACGGTGACTTTCACCTATCCTCTTTTTCTTCTATTTTAATCCCCTCACCACTTCCCACTTTCCCCACTGCAAGGCAGCAAACCAGAAGTGCGTCTGGCTAACCTCCCTGCCTTTAAATTCTCCTCCTCCTCCTCCTCCCACACGTGTCCTCCCACCAATGGAAGTGGCGGCGCAGCCATAATGTTGCTGCTGCTTTTCCGTTTCATGGCCCACCTCACGGCTGGCTAGCCTTACCACAGATAGGGTGGAGGAAGAAAGCTCACAACACCTGACGCGTCCATAGAGGCCCTTGAAGGAAAAAAAAAAGAAAAAAAAGCGCGGATAATGCTGCTCCACCACTCGGCCGTCGACCCCGTTGGCAGCCTCGTGCGCAGCATGGAGGTGGCATTCTTCGCGAGCTCAAGAACAAACTTGAGACATCGCTT